>VZTF01001759.1:0-32624 GCA_013397755.1 Cnemophilus loriae
CTTTGTAGCAGTGATCAGCTGGAGTGCAGGATCACTGACCGGACTGCAGGACAGCAGACCTCAGCCTCTCCAGGGATCTGCTTGGCCAAGCACCATGGGATAAACCCCTGGAGGGAACAGGGGCCCAAGGAAGCTGGATGATATTCATGGATCAACCCCTCCAAGCTCAGGAGTGATGCATCCCACAAAAGAGTGCATCAGGAAAAAACATCAGGAGGCCTGTGTGGATGAGCAAGGAGCTCCTGAACAAGCTCAGACACAAAGAAGAAATCTACAAGGAAGGAAGGACAGGTATTCTGGGAGGAGTACAGATAAGCTGTGGCTGCCCCTGGATCCCTGGCAGTGCCCAAGGCCAGGCTGGACACTGGGGCTGGGAGCAGCCTGGGACAGTCCCTGCCCATGGCAGAGGGTGGAACTGGATGGGCTTTAGGGTCCCTTCCAAACCAAACCATTTGCTGATGAGTCTGTGATCTGTGAGCTCATGAACAGACCCACAGTGCCCAGTGAGGCTGTATCCCAAATGTTTGGTACAGCTGGGACTGATTCCCTGCTTAAAAACGAGATGCAGCTGACAGGCCCATGACTGGCATCCCATTTTCCTTAAACATAAAATTGGGTCTTCACAGTTGGATCAAGAAAAATAAAAATACTGTTGCATACAGCATCATCACTGGAATAAGCAGCTCAGAGCCTTTTTTGTCTCATTGTTTTATTTCAGTCCTACCTTGGATGCATCCAGGTCTGTGTGATGCTTCATTGTGCATGGATCATAGCCATTATGCCTCACTTTAATGACAGGGTCAAAAATCTCAGCAAACACCTGCAGAGTGAAGAGAATATAGAGAGAGTCTGCAGCATCACAGAAACGTGTCCCCACAGCAGCTCCAGGCAGAAGTTCCTGTCTGCAGTTACCACAGACAGGGACAGGACCATCAGGCTGGGGTTTGGGGTGTATTGCCAACCAGAATACACCCCCAGAGCCCCCCCAGCCACGTGCCTCTCGGTCCTGGGTCATACCCTGAGTTTTCCCTGCCGTGGTGGTTAGAGCCACTTGTCTCAGGTGTGCCCACCCCGAGCCCAGCACAGCTCCCTGCTCCAGCAGCAGTGGCACATCTGGACAGGCACACCAAACCCCAGGAGCTGAGAGTCTGGAGTGGCACGTGTCCCAGCCCACCCTTCCTGGGACGCTGTGGGGAGGCTGCAGAGGAACAGGCACCCCTGCAGGTGCATGACAGAACCAGACCACAGGGGTCAATAACAACAAGGACTTTCTTCTGTTTCCCTCTTCCTATTGCAGAGCTAAATGAACTGTCTGCCCTAATGCTGTTTGTCTTCAGTTTTCCTCACTGTGGCTTAGTGATGTCTGGCACTGCCCAGAAGACATGTCTCCTTTGCTTCTGCCTCTGCTGCTTCACAATGTGATTTCCACATTACGTTCATTTCATGTGTCTCAGAGTTGGATAGTATTTCCATAAATTAGGTTTAGTTGCAGGAAGGAGGGCAGCTGCTGGAGGCAGTACTCTTTATTACCTTCAGCTGCAGCAGAGGGGGCACCTGTAGTAATACCACATGTTCCTGCCTTTCCTAATGTGGAAAAGTAGGGAGAAGTAGGGAAAACAGCAGCCTGCCCCCAGTGTACCCTCTGGGACACAATCTGTCTTAGGAACACGCACCCTACTGGGAATCTGTCTTCATCTAATGGGAACGACACCACGAACACAGACCCGGCCAGTCCTGTGGGATCCTCTCACCTCGTAGGACTCCTCGTCCCCAGCGACCATGCCCACCGTCTTGATGAAGGGGTGGCCAGGGTTGTCCACCCCGGTCTGGATGCACTGGTCCAGGGTGTAGCCGTTGGGGGTCATCTTGTCCCTCAGGCGGGAGTAGATGCCTGGCGTCAGGCACTCGGCCATGCAGTTGTTGTGCTTTCGCAGGTCAGGGTAGTCAGCACTGCAGGGAGAGGAACCCGAGGCATTACTGTGTCCCCTGGACAGTCACCCCGGACAGTTTGTGAAGCCAAAAGTGTAGTTGTCCTTGGTTTATATGCTGCATTGAATTTCAGAAAGGAAGGAAGGTTCTGGTGCTGAACGTGCCCCACGTTGCACTGTGCTTTGTGTTGCTGGGGGGCATCAGGGCAATGGGGCCCATCGAGATCTGAAAGGGCCCCATTGAGACATCTGACACATCAGGTGGGGCTCATCAGACTGAGCCCCACGGAGACGTCTCAGGCAGGCATGAAAGAGCCCCCAGCACTGATTTGTTCCCCTAGACACAGATTTAAGTTTAGATGAAGAAGTGCGCTGTAGTTTGCAGCCCCTGGGTGCTCTCACAGCTTCGTGGACATCAGAGGGACTGTCTGACCTGCCAGCTGGGCAGTGCTTCTTCCAAAATGCCAGGGGTTGGTTAAATGGCATTATTATTTGCAGGAAGCTGCAGGGTGTATGAAGCCAGGGAAAATAAAGATGTTAGGCCTTAGCAAGGGATCTTTGCAACTCTGTCAGTCCTCTACTACCTTGTACTGGTAGTGGTTTGCTTTATGCACAACTCTGGTATTTCTCTAAGAATGTATTATAGCTAGGATAGTATAAACTACTTAAATAATAAGATAAAAAGAGTCTGCCTGATCCACATTACTTTTGGCAAGTGTGGCCAGCAAGGTCAGTCTACAGAGAAAAAGGCCTGTAATTAATTTCTAACCATCAACAAGGCAGTTTGTAACAGAATTAGGAGTATTTCCAGTACGGCAGTAATAGAGGAGATTATTAACTGCTTCCATGGTGAAAATATTTTCACATTTCCCAGTGGCAGAGTCTGTACAATCAGCAGGTCCAGTAGGTGGACCTGCAAAGCTGTTGGTCACTGATGAGTTAAATATAATGATATACTACTAAACCTGAGGCATATATTAGGCTTGTTGTCGCTCAGCAGTGTTGGTTTGGGCTGGTTTGGGGCCATTTTTTGAGAGCTGATATTATCCCACATCGCTGGCAGGCCGGTTTTGGTGCTGCCTAGAACTGGAGGTGTTGGCAGAGGCGCTGAGCTTTGTGTCACACAGCCCATGGACGGGGGCGTGCTGCTCCGATGGGGTCACCCTCCCCGCCCTGCCCCTCGCGTGCGCTCACCTGGGGGGGAAGAGCTTCCTCTTCTCCTGCACGGCGGCGCTGACGTTGTGCTGGCCCAGCAGGTAGCCCGTGGCCAGCACCCCCGTGCCCGCGGCGGCGAACAGCGCGGGGGCCGCGCGCCCGGCCAGGAGACGGCAGAAGGTGCCAGCCATTCCTCTCTGCAAGGGGCACAGCAGGGTCAGCTCCAGCTCCAGCCCTGCAGCAGCACCCCCGCCCAGCCCCCAGCCCAGCAAACCCATCTCGTGCGTCTGGCGTGTTCGGGGAAATCTGGGGATTTACGTGTGTGCTGTAGAACAGACATCTGTCAGAATCACAGAATCACCGGGTTGGAAGAGACCTTCGAGATCATCGAGTCCAGCCCATGCCCCAACACCTCAACTAAACCATGGCACCCAGTGCCACATCCAATCTCTTTCTAAACATCCAGGGATGGTGACTCCACCACCTCCCTGGGCAGACAATTCCAGTATTTAACCACTCTTTCCATCAAAAACTTTTTCCTGATATCTAACCTATATTTCCCCTGGCGCAGCTTGAGGCTGTGTCCTCTCGTTCTGTCAGTGGCTGTCCGGGAGAAGAGACCAACCCCCACCTGGCTACAACCTCCTTTCAGGGAGTTGTAGAGAGTGATGAGGTCACCTCTGAGTCTCCTTTTCTCTCTGTCCTGTTTAGTTAAGCTGGGACTGTTGTCTGGGGTCTGAGCCTGGCCAAGAAATTGGTGTGTTCTGTGGGAGTCTGAAGGAGGCAATGCATGTTTTTTCTCACGAGAATCAGATTTTGAATAGGATTGTTGGTGACTGTGAGTTCCTTAGGAAGATACAGCTCCTGTCCAAATAAAGGACAATTCTCTGAAACTAAATTGCAATTTGTGACATTGACAGAAGCTTCTTCTTAAAACTGGACTGTGGTAAGTCATCTTTGGGAAATGAGTATGGAAGATTTACAAAAAACCCCATGACATTTCTTCCAGGATCTGCTGTTTCAGTTGTTTTATCAAAAGTTTTTTCAAGTGTGATTTTTTATGCAATCTCGTCACCATTCTTTTAGAAGTTATACTAAACTCCTCAAAGCATTTGAATTTCTATTCAGTGAGCAAATTCCCAATAATTTTCTTGTAGATCTGCATTAATTAGACCCAAACCCTTTGCTTCTTTGTCTTTCTGTCTCTTGTCCAAAGACAGATGCAATGTTGCATCTTTATCTTGTCTCTTGGTAAAAAGTTCTTCTGTGCTTGCATGTTTTTATGTTGCAAACCAGTATCTTCTTTCTTTGTCAGTCACATCTGTGAGATGAGGAACATGATGTGTTCCACGTTTGGAGTCATTTGTTTCATGTCCTCTGTTGTGCTTCAGCAATTTTTTACCAGAATCTTTTCATTCTGTCTCCTCCATGCCTTTGAAACACAATATCCAGTTAATATAACATCACTTCCAGAGAAAGGTGCTGACTGTTTGACAGAAATTTCAGTATTTTTTCACCGAAAGATGCTCCCTGAATCTCTGAATTCATTTAGGTGAGCTGCAGGACAGGCTCTTGTGACTGCAGCAGGATTTCTCCCTCCCAAAATGCACTACGAGTGTGTTTGACTGTAAATGAAAATCAAATAAGAGGTTTCTGATGGAGATTTTTCTGATGATTTCTTTTCTGTGTGTTTAGCAGATGGTTCTTGTGCCTTTTCACAGTATAGCACCCTCATCCTACACCCTGGAAATATTTCCTTATGACTAATCTGCACAGAACTATTGTTGTTATACCTAAATGTCTGCGAAACACCATGTGTATTTTCACAACAGCTCTGTGTATTTATAGTTCTGTTTCACCATTGCAAGGAATTGGCTGGCAGTCAAAAACCTGTCCTGAAAACTATCATCAGCCATATCACAATCCCACTGCAGATGATGATATTATGACTTAAACAACCCCAGGCACTCATCAGCACCTCCACCAGCGTGGATTTTTTGGGAGCTTCTGAACCCTGTGTTGCTGTAAGGGACAAATATGATCTGTACATCTGATTAAATTAGAGGAGTGATGTGCAGGGTGTGTTTAGGAAGAGGTGTGAGGCACAGCAGTGTAGTTATGACTGTCAGGAATCCCCAGAGCAGGCTGCCAGGGCTGTGTGTGCCCAGCCCGGGGTGAGGCTCAGGCTGTGCTCCCATGTCCCAGCTCTGCTGGGCTGCCCTGGGGGGCACAGGGTGCAAACAGCAACCAGAACCTGTGAGCAGAGCGAGAAATAAAGAAAGAGATGAGCCCTGGGGGAAAGGGTCCCGTTTGGAAAGGCAAAGAGACCTTCTTGGTGCCTCAGAGGGTGCAGGCTTTGTGCCGTGGCTGGTGTGGCAGGTTGTGGCTCTGCTGCTGGGTGAGCCTGAGACCCCCTGCTCGCTGTTATTTCTGCCCCTGCTGGGCTTTAATCCCCGAAGCAGGGGCAGCTGTATCGCCAGGTCTGCGCCGTCCCAGAGCTCAGGTGTTTCCCTGTTATCTCCCACTGTGGCTGCAGGCTCATCCCCAGGACAGCCTGGCATTGCTGGGCCAGGGGACAGGTGTCCCTGAGCCCCAGGCAGGCTCTGCTTTACCTGACACACACTTCTCTGGCAGCTCTTAGAAGCCTCCCACACTGGAGACGCCACAGACTGCGCAGGTTGTCTACCTAAAAAAACATAAACCAGAGAAAGACAGGAGGTTTTTTTGTCTTTTTTTAAAAAACCATGGTGCTTAACTACACATCTCTTCTTACAGTGGAAGGTACAGCCTTCTGATTGCTGCATGGAATTACCATCATTTGTGTCTGTCTAATGCAAAGGGTCTAGGGGAACAGGAAAGTTAGGACAAGAAAAACATCATCGGGAGTGCTGTGGGAAAGTGAGTGCAATCTTTTTCATCAGAGTGCTGTGACTCCCTACTCAGTCACAGCTTGGCCACACGGGTGGGCTCTAGTCCTGAGTATGAATGTCCTGCAGCACAGGCAGTGCCACAGAAACAGCACAGACAGCTCAAAAACCTGGTGTACAAGTTTAGCAAACAAAGCTTTTACGAAATGAGGGCACAAAATGAGTAATAAACTTTATTTAATCAGAAACAATACCATTTGGGGGGGGTGCCCATTTTTTTCCCTTCAAAAGATAGCATGATTTGTAAGTAATGCATTGCTTCAAAACAAACATTTTAAAGGATTCATTTGGAAAGTGTCCAAATGCAATGGCCTCAATCTAAGGAAAGATCCTCATCAAAGCTTTTTGTCAAGTCCGACCTCGAATCATTAGTATGTTCAGCTCTTCTTTCCCCACAGAAACTGTCAGCCTGTCACTGCAGTAGGTTTGCACCATCATTCCCTCTGACTAAAGGAGTGTGTTTTTCCTAGGAGCACTTCACCAGAATTACTGTGCTGTGATTCAGGTTTCACCACAGACCATCTTTAAGCCTCCACTGCAACGATTTCACTTTCATCAGGGTAATTTAACCACTGCACAGCCTAAAAATTCAAAGTGCAGGTTTTTCTCTTGTAGGAGTTTCCTGAGTGTCTTCCTTTGTGCTCATGATAGAAAATCCATTTTCTCCTGAGTGTCTGTGGTGCTGCCATAGTGCAGGTGGGAAGGGGAAGAACACTGTTTCGAGCTCAGAAGAATTTCTGAGGGTGTCAATTTTAACCCTTAGGAAGGAATTAAGTGTTTGCCTGAGCTGACCAGGTGTGCTGGAAGGAGAACACCTCCCTTAGGAAGGCATCTGTTTTGTGTTCAAAACCATTTAGAGACATTATGGTCTGGAAAAGAGAAATAAATTCTAAGGATTAATCAACCTGAGGCAAAAAAAAAGTAAATAAAACTCTTATTCCTTGCCTGCATATCTGTTCAGTGTGAATCAATGGCCTTTGTTATTACTTTTAACAGTTTGTTGCAGGATTTAAACTGGAATGCTTCCTCATAAACAAAGGAGTTTTATCCTCTTCTGGGGGATTCTGAAGGCACTGACAAAAAATTCTTAGAGGGCTCCTGATTACGATTTATCAACCCCTACTTAAAATTTTATCTGTGGTAAGTGATTCATTAATTGCACTAACCTTCCATAAGCTTCAAGTTCTTTCAGTCCACCACAAGCTACGTGAGAATTTGGGCTCTGTTTTAGACAGGACTGGCTGCATCTAAACTTGCACTGATTATGAGTGTGTCATTTGTCCAAGAGAGATCTGATTTCTGTGTGATTAGACACAACACCTTTTTTGGGGTGTAAACCTTAACAATTTCATTTTTTAGATTTTTAACAAGATTCTTAGGGCTCCTGGCAGGAGACCTCAGCCACGTGTCCCTCAGATAATGCTCTGCAGCAATAAAACTCTTTTTCCAAAATGTAATGGATAAGCACACTAAGAGGCAGCTTCTTCATGAGCAATTCAATGATGCAGATATTTCGGCCCATTGTGTAGGAAATACTCAGAGATGTGACCCAAACGGAGCTGCTCCAGTGCCAGTGAGGGCTGAGGTGCTCTGCTGTCCCCCACAGCCTGTCTGTGCTCCTGTCCTGGGCGGGTGGCACAGCCCTCAGCAGTGCCCACAGCTGGGCACCCTCTCTCTGGTGGGGGTGGAGGCTCAGAATTCGTGTCCCAGCCCCTATTCTGCACCAGGTGTGTTTCCTACAGGTGATTCCACCTGTGGGCAGGGATGGGTTTGGGTTTTTCTCTTATTGCTCAAGTGTCCTGCGGGCGTTTTAGGGAATGTGAGCTTTACAAAAGGCTTCCATGAGTTCCCCTGTACATTTTCCCCTTTTTATCTCAGTCTGCTCGTGCTTTGAATGGCTGCCTCATAACTCCTGGTGAGGATGTCTTTGTGCACCCCCAGGATGACAGATGGCCCCAGGCCAGGGGAGGGAGCTCAGCTGGGTGCCTTGGGGCTGGCCTTTGTCACTGGCATGAAGTCCTGTAAAGTTTTACTGCCAAGGTCATCTGTACTTGTGCCACCTCTCAGAGAAGGCACAAATGCTGCTGTACAGGGGAGGAGCACACACCAGCTGTTCCATAAACAGCCTCCCTGCACCAGGTTCCCTCCATAATGAACAGGTTTGGTTAATTCCATAGGAACTGTCCTGTGGGGCCGTGTCTGCAGGGTCAGAGTACACGCAGCACTGACTCAGAGTAGCAGCCAGTACAGCAGGTGGCCTCCAGTGTCTGCAAAACCAGGGGCTCCTTCCACCCTCCTCATCCTCACCCCCTTGGCACCATAAAGGGTGAGCCAGTGCAGAATCAAACCAGCCTTGCTTTTCCCAGGCAGAATTCCTGTGTGCCGTGGCCAGTGAGTCCAAAAGGTCACCATCTCAGAGGTCACAGCCCTTCTGGCTCTGCTCAGCTGCTGTAACCAGCCTTCAGGACCCTGCTATCCTGCCAGGAGCACAGCTTGGGTTTTAAACTGTATTTTCTTATCTCTATCCCCTGCCATGCACAAAAAATGGAGACAAAGGCCAGCACCGAGCTGTAAAAGAAGTCACTACAGCAACTACAGCTACTCTGGAGCTGGCTGAAGAACAGCCCAAAGGATTGCAGGTGTCACTTCAGGTGGAGGGGCTCTTAGTAACCACAGCTTGAACTCCAGGAACTTCACAACTACTTCTAATATCTAAAAAAAAAAATTAAAATTGTTTTTCCTGTTAATTCTTCACTTTCTTGAACTTCTTTTAAAGAGGAAGTTTCCAGCTCCATCTTTCCCTGGGTGCATTTAAACACAGGTATTGGTTATCCAGTATTTCACACTTCCCTGGAGGGAAGGAAGGTGCAAGGGTTACAGTGACATTTCTAGAAATAGAAGTAGATTAAATATTTGAGCCGTGTCATGGGTGGTATTAATTGCCACCCCATGTGATCCTGAGTGACATTTCGGAGGAATGGCAGAGTCACAGCTAAAGTTCACCCGGGCTCAGCACGGCAGGGGATGTGTGTGCACGTCTTACCCGCAAAGCTCTTTAGCCAGAGGATCCCTGCGCCGAGCTGGGCCCTCACGTGGTGCAGGGGCAGGGAGCCTGGCCTTTTATCCTGGAGAGGTAATTCCTCTAAGCCATCCTTAGCTCGAGCTAAAGCCGACAGAGGGCAGTGGAAAGTTTTCCCTGCCCGTCCATGGAAGGTTCTGGAGCCCCAGAAACACCTGCAGCGGCTGTCATGAGCCACTGCTCGCCTCAGAGGCCATTTTTAGATGCCCAGAATTCAGCTTACATCACTCTTGCTTTGCTGCATCACCCTACAGCTCAGAGAGTAAGACACACATGAAAACATCCCACCTCATAAAGCAATATTGGTGATTTTTTTTCAGTTTCTCATCGCTCACCCTCAGCATCGCTCAAACCCTTTTGACTCATCTGGGTTTTGAGACACAGCCTCCAAAGTGCAGAAACAACACCAAGTGCAGACATCGTTCTGACAGTGCCTTAATCACAGCGTGGAACATCTCTACCACAAATATCAACCACATTTCAGTTTCTTCCTCCTTGTAACTCCAGAGGACAGCAAATGGTTATAAAAACTTAATCATTTGGAAAAAAAAAAAAAAGAATAAAATTCCAAACTTTGAACCTGTGACCAGATTCGTGTGAGTAGAGAAGTCATGGTAACTCTTCACAGATCAGACAACAACCCCTTGGTACCACCATGATTTTTGGTTTCTGTCAGCTGCAGCTCTGGCTGGTTAGACCCGACCAGGTGAGACCCAGACGCCCAAATTCTCCTGCCAAAGCCCAGCCAAGGTGCAGGCACCGCTCACCCTTCTGAGCCAATCTGGTGCCATTTTGCAGTATAAACCTCTCATCTTCGCAGTGCAGAGAGCTACAATCAAAAACCACAAAAAACTGATGTAATTAGAGACATTTTCTCTGAACTTGTTACACATCTGCAAAGAGCCTTATCTTTCTTTAACTAAAATCGTTACTTAAGGGTCAGCATTATAATGGACTTTATGATCGTAGAGGTCTTTTCCAAACCTTAATAATCCTGCAGTTCCATTATTTGAAGCAGCTGCACAATGGAGGCTGGCACATACTTTCCTGCACCGAGTACTTACACAAGTCAATAAATGATAAACCAAATTAGCACCACGTCCTGTGGTGCTTTGAACCCGTTTCTAATAACCCTTGCATTTGAAATGGTATGGTTTGAGGCTAGAAAAGCAATATGTGTGTAGTTACACTGACCTTGGAGCTGGAGGTAGGGACGTCCTGCTGCCTGCAGCGAGCCCAGAGTGTAAAGGGAGCAGGAGGCTGGGCACTGACAGGAGCCCAGGTAATCTGACACGGGCAAAAAGGAGGTGAGGGAAACGAAAATAATTGTTGCAGGGGCCAATCCTGCCTTGCTGGGTTACGTGAGCGGCATTTGCCTGCACAAGGGTGCCCTTGAGGGCGTCAGCAGGACGTGGCAGCAACATCAACTCTCCAGCACCTCTCAAGGGCAGAGCGCCCACGGCAGCCCTGACCGGGCAGCTGGACACGGGCAGAGGGGCTGGACCTCCCCAGGGACCCGCTCAGGAGCAGCCAGGACAGAAAGGCCAGTCCTGCCTGCCTGAGCAGCTCCAGAGAGACACCGGAGCAGGGCAGTGCCACAGTTCCACCCACACATGTCCCGGGTGGACGCGGGTCAGGGCAGGGAGCTGAGCTGAGATCACTGCGGGGCATTTGGGCTTTTTATTCTCGCCTTTACATCTTAATTCATGACATTAATTCTTGACTATTTGTGAGGCAGAGGGGCCCAGAAACATGAAATGTCAAAGGAGGGCCCTGAAGCCTCTCATTTAGAATTACTGTTGTTATATTACTATACTGCATTTAGCACTGCTGTATCTCTACAGCTACATAGCAGAAAATTACAGTAAGAAATAACACATGATGGTTTGGGAAGCATGAAAGAATGATGAATTTCATTCACCTGGCTCTACTCCCACCAGAGCTGAACATGTGTCAGGGCTGACAGAGGAGCACAGAGGCCAGCACTGTGCAGCTTTAAAAAATCTAACACTTAAAAATCCTTTTCCCTTTGTACATTTAATATTCTTTTAATTTTACACAGCAATTTACTAAACCCACATTTCAGATTTTTGAAACTTTACAAAACATAGACATCTCTCCCCCAAAATGTCATGGCTTGTTTGGGCCAATGACAGCCATGCACACCCACAATAGTTAAAACCAAATCAGCCATTCCAGATCAATGCATCAGGAAACAGCCTCTAAGGCATACCAGTTTTTTATCAACCCAACACTGTGTTCCTGGTGTTGACAGAGAAAAAAAAAAAACAACTGTGGATCTCTGAGGTAACATGAGAAAGGAAATATGGGCACAGCAAATCCTTGGCTCGTGATGGAGGCACACACCTACTCTTACATTTCTTACCAAAAAGGCAGCTTTTTTCATAAAAGCCTTGAACAGACCAGGACTTCCCCTGGGAGGAGGTGATGCCATGAAGTGCCTGGCTGGGTTATGCAGAGGTTCAAAACATTTGCCAGCTGAGAGCCTGGGAGAACAGAGGGTGCAAACAAGCCCCAGACAGTGAATTTAGGGCACAAACACCTGGAAAAACAGTGTCAGCCAGTTCCCTAAGGATTTCTGAAGAATATATCATTAATGCTTAAAAAACAGTTCGGCTTTACTACTGTTCTGTGGTCTATTTTGTGAGAAACTCAGCTACTGAAACAGTTGGGATGCCAAGGATCATCCATAAGTAATGCCCTGTTTTCATCTCTGATTACCTAACAACTGAAATGCTGCCGTGGTGTCACTGCTCGTGCTGGGGAGGCAGAAGAAGCTGAGTGTTAATTCAGTTGCAGTTCATACTAATGCCATCAGCCCCTGCACAGGGAGTGCAGCAGCTGCAGTTTGCTGTGGGAGCTGCTGGACAGGGGAGTTACCTGTCAGGGCCACACAAAGGTCATCGTGCTTTGTGGGGGGGGCCTTTCTGATCAGCACAGTTATGGAGAAGAAAATTGGTTTGAGGTCTAGTTTCTGTGTGTGGGACATAACTTACCAACAGTCCAAGGAATCGGGGCAGAAGTGATGAGCCAAGCTGCCCTCACAAACTCTGTGTGTGGAATTAGGGTTGGAGGATGCTGGGTTTGTCCTGAGGGGCTTTGCGAGGACACATCAGTGCCTCTCCTGCTGCTGAATCCAGAGCTCTGCTACCTTAGAGGGGCAAAGAGCCACTGGACACAATGTCCTTCTGCACCAGAGGCTGGATTGTCGCCGGTGCAATGGCAGTTCCTGGTTTTCCAGTTCCATGGGTCTGTAATTCCTGGGATTCGGAGCAAGGCAGTGAAGCACAGCGCCCCGTGAGCAAACACAGCTGATACCAGGGTTACCCTGACCTCTCACTCAGGTTCCTCGTGACTGTGGATGCTCAATATCCACTTACACAGCGCAGCCACCGAGGTCTCAGACGGGGCAAAAATCCCTTTCTGAGGGGCTCCAAGCCCTGCATCCCACAGGGGCTGTGGGGGTAAATCCAGCACCTGGTGTCAGCCATGGGCACACAGCGGCCGTGGCCACGGGGACAGGCAGGCACAGAGCAGCCATCCTACACCTGCAGCTCCTCCGGAGAAAGGCTCCTCAGGGTGCTAATGCATGTCCACTAAATAAAGAGCTCAACGAGGCCCAGCCCATGTTTTAAAAATAACCCCAGCTATTTTAAGTTATTAAAGTTGCTCTTCACAGGACATCCACTACAGAGTAGAGGAAAGGCTGTCTATAATTAGCAGTGTGTTTTCTGGCTAAAGGGAGGAGAAAAGGTTTTCCTAAAGATAGAACTGACCCTTTGGAAAAGCAGGAATCTCCAAAATCCAAAAAGTAATTTTTTTTCTTTTTTTTTTCTTTTTTTTTTTTTTTTTGCAGGGCTGCATTGCAGACACAAATGAATCAATTCCTGAGATGGTGATTGTCAGGGGGTTCAAAGAACCACAGAGTTCAAGGTATCTTGAACTCTGGACACCTTCTCTCTTTCCACCATTGTGATCCAGCATTTCTTTGTCATGGAAACCCTGCGTGGAACAGTTAGAGAAGGAAAAATGTGCTCTTTTTTCAGATGGCTTTCCCATTGCATATGAAATTTTCACAGCAAACAAAATGGAGTAAACAAAGTATTACTACTTAAAATGGAATACAAAGTACTGGTAAGACTGTGTGTCTTGTCTGTCTGGAAAAGTTGCTGGGTTTGCTCCACATGAAACCTCTCAAGGATCTAGATGTGATTTGTACATATCGTCCCCAATCCTATAAACACAGAACTTCCAGGAAGGATAGAGTGAGAGAAGACAAGTTTTTAGCAACAATTCTGTCCGTTTTTCTGGCCCATCCACGTGATCCAAAGAGTGTCACACAGTGGAGGTGCCACCTCTAAGAAAACAAACTTGAAGTGATTCCTGCTGCCACTGCATTTACCAACCCCCGTGTACAGAGCTGTGTCCAGCAGCCAGGAGCTGGAACAAACACCAGTCACTGTTTCAGTCATCTTTGAAACTGGTAATTTCAAGCACAAATCTGGTCTTCTCAAATTTTACTTCTTTTAAGGCTGTGCAGAAATAGGGCCAGAATGGAATGTAACTTTCAGGGCATAATTCAGTCCTCACAATTCTTACTCGTTACCTTTGCACGATCACTCAAGACTAATTTCTTCACAGAGCTGAGGATTTTCAACAGTCTGTAACCACGAGCTTCCCCTGCTTCCTTCATGCTCAACATTTAAGAGGGTTGGGTGCTTTCAGATTTATTTGGACGTTCCAGGATGGCTTCCCACTGCCAGAGGGCAGGGCTGGGTGGGATATTGGGCAGGAATTGTGCCCTGGGAGGGTGGGGAGGCCCTGGCACAGGGTGCCCAGAGAAGCTGTGGCTGCCCCTGGATCCCTGGCAGTGCCCAAGGCCAGGCTGGACACTGGGGCTTGGAGCAGCCTGGGACAGTGGGAGGTGTCCCTGCCCATGGCAGGGGTGGCACTGGATGGGCTCTAATTGTCCCTTCCAACCCAAACCTTTCCGTGATCCTACAAGGATGGCCTTAGAATAAAGATGTAAATCAGCCAACTGTTTGGCATAAGAAAAAGGAATGGTTTGAAGTGTTGGGAAAACAACTTGAAATTAAATTATCCTGCAGCACTTTTAAACAGAGCTGCTTGGGAAGTAGTATAATTTTTTTTCTTCCATTGACAGTAGCTGACAACTTCAAGGGTGAGCTGCTCTCTCAGTTAATTTCAGTTTTTATGTGAAACACCAAAAATGTAAACAGAGTGGAGAAGATGTGGCCACAAGGTCACAAAGTACTGAATAGAAGCTGATTTTATTGTGTCACTTGCTGTATCTCCTTCTTACACAGACCTGCTGTGCCACTGCTGTTTACTTATTTAAATTGTTAATTCTTGAAACAAATTTAAGAGGAATCTTTCTGTTTTCATGAAGTTACTGAGTTCAACACAGAAAAGCTGTAACCAGTGATTAAAGTGCGTAACACAAGCTGGAGACCTGGTTTTGCACTCCTAACCTCTGTCAACTACTTTTCTTCAATTTGCAAGTAATTTTACTTCCATGTGACTTGTTTTCCTATCACAAGGGGAGGGACACAACCTACTTACAAACCACTGTGTTTTCTGTGTTTCCTGTGTATAATATGTGCCTTTACTGTTTGTTTAAATCCAGGGCAGGATACCAGCCCTGAAAGCAAGGGATGTGTAGACACAAGTCCAAACCCAATGTCAGTTATTACCAGGGATGCCCATGGCAGCTGCAATGCATCCTAAGTGAAAAGGAAGAGTAAAACACAGTAATTCAAACCATTCTTTCCCAGGACAGACCTCAAATATGTCCCCGATTTTTTTTCCTCTTTAATGACTCGCTTTTCTAAGAGACTTGGTAATTCAGAAGGACTAGGTTGAATTATTTGTGATGGGGGAGGGGGTAAAATAATAAATTCCAGTGAGGACTCTTGAAACTTGGGAAAGAAAAGAATGTTTATTAGCACACAGGCACAACACCTTGCCTGGTATGCCTTACTAACAATACAAAGCAATAACCTCAGGTCAAAAGAGAAGTTGCAATACATGCAAAAACATCTGGATTGTGCACTAACACGTTCAATATAGGTACATCTGTCAAATAAACACATCTACTGCCCTAGGTAACAGAACTTCAGAGACGACCTCAGCAGTAAAGGTACAACAGAACAACCATCACTGAGCAGCATTTTGGACATGAAGCATCCTAGACAGAGACATTTGACCTTTGGAGGCAAAAACTGTAACAGGCAAATAGCTGAGAGCCAGATCCCCAAAGACGTATGAAAAGCTCTCGGTGAAGCCTAAGGTATTATCAGAATGAGGTCTGAAGGGTTTTGCCCTTGGTGAGTAAAATTGTGAGTGGGTAAAAATGTCTCTATGGGTGAGAATTTTAAATCATTAAGGTTTAATGCTGTTGCTAAGAGTGAAAGGATGAAAGACTGAATGTTGATACAAATAAAACAATGTTTTTGTAAAACCCTTAAAATAAATAATACACATGAAGGAAACTTTGGGATAATTCACATGTCCTGAAATCAAAATCAACATGGATTAAGTTAATAAATAATTAAAATAATTAAGTTCCTTTTTATTCTACAGAACAAGAATCAGTATTAAAAACTAGGAAAGCAGAAAGAGGACGGGGACCTCCTCCTTACTCCGAAATCAGGGTGATCAGTGCCAATGATCACCTCTCACAACGAAGCTACGTGTCTGTGTGTCACAGGACTAGCCAGAGGAAGGGGACAGAACGAACACACACTGCCACTGTGACTTCTACAGGTCTCGGTTTTCATCTACAGGATGAGGACTCAGGGGCTCGGTCACTGACAACAACTGCTGGGTTCAGGGGGAGGGGGCTGGGGATGAAGGCTGGGGGTGAAGGCAACTCTAACCCTGTGTCAGCGTGTGACGAGCGCTCTCCGCCGCGGAGGGGGACGTGTCTGTGCTGCTGCCCAGGGTCCCGGGTCACCACGGTCACATCTGGGCTGCTACTTCTGCGGTGCCAGGTCCCGCACGGCCCGCGGGCGTGGCTGGCAGCGCGCCCACCGCGGAGCAGTGGGTGAAAATGCTTTATCCCCATCGCCGCCAGCGCCCGGCCCCGCCCGGGCTGGGAGCAGCCCCTGGCCCGCCGCGGGCAGGCCGGGGGCTCAGAAGGCAAGTGGAGAGGCGCTTCGGCCCTTCTCTGTCCGGAGCATCCTCACTCGCGGGGCTCGTCCGGCTCCCTCTGCGGGACAGCGAGTCTGCGATGCGCCCGCGGCGTCAAAGCTGCGAGGGACAGGATCCTAAAAGACAGCAAGACCCCAGCGACAGAGTCCTCACCGGGAGCCGTGCTCCCTGGAACACCAGAGGCAGAGAGTGGGTGTGTGATGGATGAGATCTCTCTCTGTGATATGGCTGTGGTGGGGTGGCACCGGGAGCGAGGAGCTCCTGTGCCACACAGGGACACCACTGGGCTGAGCTGGTTACACTAGACCTAGGCAAAGCCTCACACAAAGCAGGTTGCTGCTGCCTACTGACTATTGCCATAGCCCAAACATGCCGCAGGGCTGTGGCAGAGGCACTCGGGCCACTCGGAGGTGCAGCACTCAGCCCACAGCCCAGCTGTGAGGGGCTGCGGAACAGCTGTTTCCAGCTGCCGTCAGGGGCTGCAGCCCTGGCGAGGGCTGTGGGTGACAAGGTGCAACCTCCCTTCTTCCCGTGCTTTAACAAAAGCATTGTATCCCCAAGCAAGAACATCAACATTAGCCATCAGCAAGTCAAACATTACTGTGACCATAATCGTTTTTACAACATCGCGGTGTTGCTGCTGCTGTTGCTACGAACACAGACCAAGCATCCGACTCTCCTGATTCTGACCTAAACTGGCCACTGGGGCAAGAGGCAACCTTTGGCATATGAGCAGGACATGCTTTTCCGAAGGGGCTGAACTACCACATTCCCGGTGATTTCCAGCTCTGGCTGCTCAGCCCCTCTGGCAGAGCCCACGTCTGCCCCGTGTCTGCTCTCACCCCATGAGCACAGCCCTGGGAGCCAGCGCTGGAACGCATCGAGTGCTCTGACCAACACACGTGTGAAGCACAGGACAACCACCTCCGACAGCAGCACGATGAAGATCTGTACCCTGTAACCCTAAGAATATCGAGGAGATTTGGTAAAACGGGGTACAGGCAGATAAAGCAGCACTTTATAGCGTACAACAGAGATGCCCACTGACACTGACAGCTGTTACACGTTTTCCTTGGTAACAAAGAAACAATAAAACCAACGTAAGAAATCACTTTTTGGACCACATTTCCCCTGTTGCTCCATAACTTCAAAGTGTTTTATGAAACTACTGAATCGTAACTGCTTTTTTACAGAAAATACACAGTCAGTTGGTTTTGTGGTCCAAATAAACCATGCTCTTTTTTTTTTCTCCTCATATCATGCACTGGGATGCAATCAGCTTCTTGTCAATCATTAGTCAAAAGAAACAAACACATTTTTTACAATAAAAAGCTTCTATAAGTAACATTTGTACAGCAATCATTAGCCAGAACTATTTAAAGTGTTCCTAGCATTTCCTTCTCTCCTGCTGTCTGCTGTTCTAATGGAGAAATTTTCCAGTATGTGTGACACTTCCCCATGCAGTTATTTACAAGGAGATGGTCCTTGTGGAGAAGGACCTTAATGAAATTTACAGTTGCTAAGGTACATTTGTAAATGCCGGCGGTCACACTCAGACAGGACGAATGGAACTCATTGTGCAGCTCTGGGCTGGGCCAGCAACATAATTAAAGTGCAAATAAAGACAAAAACCACAAGCCAGGCAGGTCCATTTTCCATCGCCAGCGTTAAGAATCATCACGACTGTATAAGATATGTCAGATCAAATAGGCCTACGTCACAATCTGTTTTAAACATCTGTCTCCCTGAGAGGATTTAAGGGAGGTATACAGTGATATAGCCCTATTTCTTCAACTGGCTGAATAACATTGGAAAAGTAAGGACACTTTTCCAGCCAATTTTTGTTTCAACAGTGCTAACACCTGTGTTTTATACTATGATGACCTTTACAGCATTTGAGCTCAGTTCCCATGCAGCTACAACAGGCCACTCTTGATGAGGAGAACAAACACAAGAAGTACCAACTACTGTAGAAATGACATCTATCTATCTGGTATGTCACAAAAGCAGAGGCTCTGAAAACATTTACAAATAGCACATTTTCTCAAACATATGCAAGTGATAGTCACCAGCTCAGATAACAATACACACTTTGTGTCTGCTCGCATTCAATGTTTGCCACTGACACGTTCAATTTCAGAGCTAAGTCAGTGCCAAATGGCTGAACAAAACCAAAAAAAAACCCACAAAAAAACCTCAAAAAAAAACCCAAACAAAAAAAAATAGACATTTTTCAAACCAGCGATTCCACGTAAAGCGAAACTGTCACTCCAGCTCCAAGTGTTCACTGCTGATCACCACCTGCTGCCAGACTGACAGGTATTTCTCTCCACAGTGTGTCCAGAAAGTGCTCTGTTATCCTGACGTGTCAGAGAAGGTGCAGGAGGTGCAGGAAAATAAAGTGCCTCTTGCAGGGCTGTGTGCAATGTGCCTCACCAGCCCTTGCACCACCCCTCCAGGTCCCTCACCTTCCCAGCTGGCAACTATTCACAACTATTCCACCAGTCCCTTTGCTCTCCATGCTGTAAAAACTCTCACTGATGAAAAAGATATTTACAAATCGTTTTCATAGATACAATCAGTCACCTTAGAAAAGGCTGATGAGACATGTAAAGAAGAAAATGTTTCATAAAGAGTAGCATTAAATATACAGCAGGTGTTTCAAGCGACTGCAGATCTGAAGGTACTAGATGCTGTCTTAATATCACTCCAAAGTAGTAGGTGAGTGCTAAAATCCCGTTTTTTCAATGAAATTAACACAATATGAGAACACCACAGCCATTACTGCCTCAGTGAACAAAAAGTTAGCCATCAACCCAGCCACCTCACTTTGCTTGTTTATCCTAATACACCTGAGTATATTACCACCATTTAAATCTGTACCCTTAATTTGCCATGTGAGATGGCTGCAATGAGTGCCTGTTCACAGGAAAGTCTCCTGTTTTCCATGACATCATAGTCCCTAATGCCAAACATGATCTTTGCAAAGCAGAAATCGCTTAAGCCGGGTAGGAAGAGTCTTTGTCTTTCACCTCCAACACTCGTTTGTGTCGCCTGAGAGGGAAAGGCTGTGAGACTCTGTATCTCTTATTGGAAAAGAGAGCTGGCATTCTTCTCAGATTTTCTCTTGCTGTCTTTAGGAGGTGGCATGCATGGTTCTGTTCCCTGTCCCACCGCTGTCTGCAGGCCCTGCGGCAGGCGGGCGCGTCAGGCGGGGAGCCGCGGCTCGATCTTCAGGGACAGCTCGTACAAGGTGTCCTCGTCGATGATGAGGGTCTTGTCCAGCAGGTAGTGAGTGACCTGGCATGGGCAAACACAGATGGACAGACTGCATGTAACTGCCACAGAAATCTCACAGCTTTCCTTTGCCTCTCAGCACATTTTGGATCCTGAGATCGCCTCATGTTGTTTTCTTGAGAAACCCAACAGCTGCTTGGAATGCTGCTGGCATAAAGATGCACCTGCAGCACCCTGGGAATTAATCAGGATTATTTCCTCTCAGGAATGGCCAAATCCTTTGCCAGGTTACCTCAGCCCAAGCTGCTCTTCTGGAGTCTGAGATGAACCTTCTCTGAAGGTACAGACCAGCTTTGGCCTCAGCTGCATCACTCCCGAGAAGGACAAAGGGAAAAGGAATTGCAGGATGCCTGAGCAGGTGCTTGGGGCATCTCCTGACCCTCATCCCAGGATCTCAGGGCAGGGAGGACACATCTCCCTCTGAGCCCCTCACACCCTGGAAGGCTGCAATCCCCAGAGACCTTCCAAAGGAGCAAAAACTTCTTTACAAGGCATCAAACAAAGAGTCCCTGCAGGGTGAGGGTCTCACCGCCCCATGGACCCGTCCGTGTGTCTGTCTGTCCTCTCCTCCATGAGTGGGAGCAGAATACACCAACTTTAGCTTTCAGGGACAGCTGTACCTCACAGGTAATTGCTGCCACGGCCTGATTTCACTGGCAGGCAGGCGCCTTACCTTCTGCTGGTGCTCGATGCGGTAGGAGGTCTGCTGGAACTGGCGTATTTCCCTGATAATATGTGAGATCTTTCAAGAGAACACATGCATGTAAGTGCAACCACAGTCTGACTTCAGCTAAGCCACACAAAGCAAGGATTTTGCACCAAATTAGTCCATTTAGCTTGGGAGGAGGGGAGAGAAGGGATGGGTAGAGATCATCTCCTAACAGCTCCCAAGGACTCCACTTTCCCAAATCAAACATTTATTCTTCAGCCAGCCCCAAGTGAACCACCCTGCCTCTCCTCTCCCCATCAGGAAAACTCCCTGCTCTTTGCCTCGAGTGACTGCTGCAGAGTGTAGCCCTAAGATGGGCATTAAGCTGCGATTACAGGAGAAATTTCCATGCCTCCCTCCGAGGAGCTGTTACAAAACAGCATTACATGGCAGTGGGAGGGACATCAACTGTAAAGTGCTTTTCAGCTAGACCAGAGCACACTTTGAAAAGAACATTGTGATTGCTGCTTCCTGGTGAATCACTGCATTCCTGTAATTCTGGTTATTTAAGAAAAGCTTTTTGTTGCTCCTTCACGAGCTTCAGGCAGCTGCCTCTGCTGTCCTCTCTGAGAAAGTAAACTGGGGACAAATCCAGCCTGTGAAAACACTCAGCCTGCCAGAAGGTGGTGACAGGAGACTGGGTCGAGCAATTGCTCTCCAATTGCTGCCTCTTGCACAACACCAAAGCACTTTCTCTGAAGGTAAGTTCAGAGGAGTTACAATGAAATAAATAATTAACTCACACAATTAAACACCCGTTGGCGAAGCATGTAAGAAACTGAAAATTACCATTCTCATTTTGGAAAAATTGACAAGGCCTTCCTCAGTGAAGTTGGGTGTTCCTTCCTCAATAAATGCCAGGTCAGTCAGGTACATTCCAAGGTAGGGAACAGCAGGTGGGTTACAGCTGTAAAGCAACAAATCAGCGTATTTGCCTGTAGCTACATTTGCAAATGCATTGTTTTCTAACTTGCACAAACTCTTCATTACTTTGCTCACTTCTAATCAATGGGTTGCATTCATTTCCAGGACAAACAGCTCCTCTGGCTCTGCTTGAGTGGTGTTTGCTCTGCCTGTGACGAATTGAGTGCATTCTGCCCAATATCTAATAATAATGGCATTTTAAAAATATACCATTAATTATTCTGGCTGTTCAGTTCTCAGCTTCTCTCCACATCACTTGTAGTAGTTGTGCCACTCAATTCTGAAAAGCCTGCTTCCAATTACAAAACTCACAAAAATTCAGGTTTTTGTATAGCTGGAATCAGTACGTAAATTGTAGAACACTTGACATGGAATATCCTGGATACCAAAATTACAGATTGTCAAATGCAATCCGGCAAATCAATTAAAGAAAACAATGTTCAAGGACTGCTGATCAAAAGAAGAAGGCTGTTTTCCAGCAGGCTGGGGGGCCACAGGGGAAGAAAAATCCCTGTGCCTTTGTCCTGTCCCTATGTTCCTCTCATAATTTATTGTCATATGAATGGGTGAGTGACCTGACACAGGCTTAGTCCCAAGCCCTAAACTTCTTGACTAGAACAATCCTGTTTTTCATAAGAACTTTAATTTATAAAGCTGACTTTACACTTATTGAAAAAGTTTATGACTGTAAGGAAAACCCCAACAGGGAACATTCACACAGAAAAACAGTTTAATTTGTTTCAGTAATTCTCTGGAGCTACTATGTTTATCCATCAGGGGTATTAAATCACAGCATATTCAGCAAAACAATAATGCCAAATTGAACCAACCTAGAATTTAAAAGCTTATTAGGCAAAAAATTATTAATTATTAAAGCCTAATCAAAGCCAATTAATCTTTAACATGAACTATCCACTGCTTATAACAAAATACTGTTGTATACTGTAGGGAGGCATACTTTTTGAGCATTTCTCTCAGGTTTTTAAATCTTCCTTCAGATGACACAGTCTTCTGAAGCTTGTCCATGAGAGCCTTTGTCTAGAAAGAAAAAGCATTAAAAATCTCCTTGCTGGTGCACATAAATGACTAGAATTAGATTCTTGCAAAGGTGTAATTCACTTATCATCCCCACCCCATTTCCAAGAGTTATACAACAGGCATTAGGAATTTAGCTTTACTGCAGTTCCTCCTGTCTGTCTGAAAATGGAGATTAGGCAGCAGTAAAGCTTTTCCTATGAGTGATACACAGAACCTGTATTTATGGTAATATTATTACCCTGCAGATAGAGGAAAACCCACAGGTTTATTACATTAATGGTCAGGAATTCAGTTTGCTATGCACACAGGAATATAACAGATCCTACATATTGCTGAGGATCCTCAGCTGCATTTACTGAAGTTGGTGACAACAAGGGATGTTCACTGCCTTGGAGCTTGCACTGAGCTGATTTTGACTCCAAGTTCCAGATAAAAGCTGAGTATGTAAATGAGAATATATTCATGTCTTACACAAATAACTTTCGGTGGGCATCATCAGACCCTGGTTCCTTCTTAAGTGAAAGAAATTTGATTTTCAGCCTGTCTGTGCTACTGACTTGAGACTTGAGTGTACAGAATGATGAGAAATTCATCATATTTGAAACTGAATTTCCAATTAAGAGAGAGCTGTAGGCAGACAGAGTCACTTTCTTCTAAGTAGCAGGCTGATGAAAAACCCAGACTGCATTCCCAGTAGGTACCAGAGGACTGTGCCACAGCATCAATCTGCCGTGGGTTTGGTTTTTCCTTTTTTAATTGGAAAGTTTAAAAATCAAACAAATTCTATCCATAAAACTTTCTGGAGGTGAACTCACTTATAACAGTTTGTATTGAAAGGATTTTTAACAGATTTTTAAATAGAAGAACATAGCACCAGCTATGAAGCAGCTGAGAAAAAGCTGAGTGGAGAAGGTGGTACACTCAGAATGTATTTTAATTGTATTTCTCTCTGAACCATTTGGAACACAGAACATAAAATACTGGATTATCTTCATCCTGACAGGCCTTTTTTTCATGTGTGTGTCTTGTTTTTGTGGCTGGCAGTCATTCTCACACCTTCTGCCGACATTCTCAGCAGCCAGGTAAGGGTTAAAGAGAGGTGCTCACTGCACCTAAACTTGACCTCCTAAATGAGAAAGAAAACTTTTTATCAACAGTCTCCTATTGAGTAGCAAAAAGCTCACGAATCTGAGATTTTCTGACCTTCCTGCAGGCTTTCTGCACAGGCAGCTCCTATTTTAGGCACCTGACCAGACTTTAACCGTAGCTTGTAACCACCCAGATGTGCCTATCAGAAAACAGCTAAATTTAGTTTGCTTGAACATTTCAGTACTTCAGGCCCAATAGTCTTTGGCACCTGCCAGTTATGTTGAAAACAGTTTGTTCCCACAGATAGGCCTGGAGATGAAATGCCAGTTCCACATGGTGGAAAAGCAGAAATATTCACAGGAGGGGTCCTGTCTCAACCCCGGTCACGGCGACCGACGGAATCCGGAGCTGCCCGCTGTGGCCGTGTCCCCTCTCACCTGTTTGGACACCTTTGCCCAGGTTTTCTTGAGCCTGTAGATGGCACTCCTGTTGAGGGCCGAGGTGATCTCCAGCACGCCGTTGTAGTTGTGCAGGCAGCGGCAGATGTCGGCCACTGCCACCCACTTCTCGATGGCGCTGGCCCGCGAGGGCACGTCCGCGTAGCTCATGATCTGCGAGGCCACCAGGTTGCTCATCTGGCCACAGAGAGAGGCAGGGACTCAGGGGGCTGGAGCACAGTCCCTTCCTTCTAACATGTCATGAATTAATGGACAAGGCAGGAAAACCCCCAGCTAAGCGTGACAGAGATGATGGCTCTTGATAAACCCAGGGAAAGTACACTGGAAAGAGAGCTCGAGGCAGGTGGAGGGGATGGTGACACGAGAGAAGGGCTGGGGATGCAATGGCAAGGTCTCCAAGCCATCACTGATAAACCTGACTGGGACGTCTCTCAGTAAAATCCAAGGAAAATGATAAAGGACAAAGACATGTTTAGGGACACAAAGGCATTAAACGGAATTGGTGTTATATTTCTCTGGAGAAAATGCAGTTTCTTCAGGAGGCTGAAAACCACTGTGCTAGAGTTTTAAATGTTCTGCTCTCTTAAATTGCCACTGAAATGCTGAGTACCAATTACTGGAAACAAGAATCTTCATCTGCCTTGATTTAAATGGTTAATTACAAAGAGGATGCAGCATTCAGTCACTACTAGATAACACATGACATCCCATTGCACCAAAACCCAGTATTTCTGTTCCAGAGGTCAGAGACAGTCCGTGGAGTTCCTAGAAAGCAAATCTGTATTTGAGAGTACTTACATCATTAAAATGTTGGCTAGTTTTCATAATATAGGGCGTTCTCTCATTTTTATCCACTTTCATCCAGCCCTGCCCAAGGAACTCTCTACATATTGATGGGAGAGAAAAAAGCAAACAAAATCTTCATAAACACAGTACGGAGTGTAACCCTGTCTGTAACCACAGCCTAAGCAGATTTCAAGGATACCTCAATTTGCTGGAAGCTAATAACACAGCTTTACACTAATTCCAGCATCTCACTATACCATTTTTAATGGTGTCTGAAATGGTAAACATTGTAAAGAAGATTTACCTTTCTCTTAATCCCCTCTCCCCCATCACCCCATCCTAATTTCCAGCGCTGTGACCCTCTTTACACCACGTTATCCTGTTATGTGTGCAAACCCTGTTGTCAGGAGGTGAGCTGGGGGTGTGGTGGCCGTCCCAGCCCGGTGGCCGCTGTCCCCCGGGGGACACTCTGTGGCAGGACGTGTCCTCCCCCTCTCTGCCACAGATTGTTGGTGCAGATATGGAAGAGATAACCCAGGCTGAAAGGCCCAGCAAGGGGTCATCTCTGGAGCCAGAAGGGCTCAGGCCCCAGCTAAGAATCAACGTCTTAGTCTGGAGAGCAGATGTGGGAAGAGATAAAAGAAATAGTCTTGACTAAGAGACACTGTTTTACAAACTATAAAAGACACATGAATTATCACAGAGGCAGAAGACTTCTACACACACACCCTGAAAGTGTTCAAGACTTCTCCCTGGAGTCTGGACACAGTTTCCGTGGTTACTCCCCTGGGGATTGAGGGAAAGGATCTCAATGTGTGCCCCACCAAAAACTCGATGGTAAGATACATTGAATCCTAAGTTTTATTATTTTTTTGCTAGCTGTAATATTAATAGGTACCTTTAACGTCGCGCTGTATATATCTACTAGTAGTTTCTCTCTTTTTGTCTTATTCCTGTGTAGTATTAGTCTGTTTTAAGTCTTATGTCTGTTAGTTTCCTGTCTATTAAATAAATAATTCATTCCATAATAGACTGAACCAGCCATTATTAAAGAACTTGCAAACGAGAGTGGGTTTAGGGGTGCTGGCCACCTCAATGAAGTTACTGCCTGCTGCCAGAGGCCTGGGCAAAAGGCAGGGACTTCTCCAAACCCCCACATGCATTCGTAACACGCTCACTCGTAGGGGATGCTGCGGAACACGACGTGGTCCAGCAGGGTGATCTGCTCCGCCAGCTCCATGGCCGACAGCGTCTCAAAGCACTCGGGCTTGGGGCAGTCTGGCTGCAAAAGCAAGGAGAACACTGAGGGGCCTCTCCGTGTGCCACAGGGCACGAGCAGCTGCCTGGGAACCTTCAACACGGGGTGGGAATAAACTTCGGGATAAGGAGAAATAGGAATTAATAACAATGGCAGACCACACAAACACCAGGCTGGAAGCTCATAAATCAGGCACACACCAGCTCAGGAGTATGAATGTAGGCTACTTAAACTCTGCATATTCTGCACGTGTAATTTAATATATATTAGTATCTTCCCCTTTCCTTAAATCTTGAGATTTTATCCAAATACTGAAGTTTTGGCATGTCCATTTTTGATATGGGCTCCAAATTCTTAGAATCTCTAAATTGAAATGGACATCCCTGGTATAAATGAACAGTATATCTGCCCGGAAAGACTTTACAAGTTGCAGTTGTGTTACATTTTATTGACTCAAACCCACAATATTTCTATAGGAGTATATATGTTTAACTTTCAAGATGAACTTACCATCTGAATGATATCCTCTATTTTCAAATGGTTATCATCTTGATCATCCTGAGAAAGAGTCCTGAAAAATAAAGTAGCAGAACATCCTATATAACTAAAATATTCCACCATTATAAGAAAACCTTATCATAGATCAGCAAAATGGTTTATCCAAAATAAATCCTAAGACTGCAGTTGAGGAGGTGAAGAAAAAAAAAAAAGTCTGTTACCTAAAAACTCATGTCTTGCTTTAAGTAAAAGTGTATGTTACGACATCAGAGACATGTAAGGTAAAATATTTCCATGGAGGTTTAAGATCTCTCAGCTAATGACTCCTGGAAATTGTCCTGTCCAGTGTCCCACACCGAGCTCAGAGTGTGGAAATGGACAGCAAACTGCAGCTTTTACTCGTAGCAAGGACACGTTTTCCTTTCAGTAACAAAAGTGTTAATGAATGTTTCCAATTCTGCAATTTCACAGAAAACCTGTGATTATTGGGGTTATTTCAGAGTAATGGGTCAAAAATTAACCAGGCAGAAGTAAGTATTGATCAAACACCATCCACCCTGATGTAGCATACTGGCACATAATTACAAGATCTTACCCCTTCATGTGGAAAATACAGACTCAAAGAAACCTTGAAAATATTGGATTTATGTCATACAGGAGTGAGGAGATTTAGGGAGAAGGAATATAAGTCAGAACGTGCAAGGCTGTCTGAAAGGACACAACAACGTGCCCAGAAGTCACCGGGCTGGGTCCCCTCAGGGGAGCTTTAGCTTTCCATCAGGGTGAAGGTGCAGCTGCAGGTGGGCAGATACACACAGACAGGACCTCAGAAACCTCCTTCCCTTCATTTGCAGCCTTCCAAGTCCACACAAAACACTTTTATTTTGTTTCACAGGGGCTGGAAACACCTTGTGTCTGATGGGCAAGGTGTGTTTACCTCTCCAGGAGAGCCCTAATCTTCTTGCCCAGATAATAAGGGAGTGCAGCCTCAGTCCCTGTAAATAGCCTGGCAATCTGTCCTGCACAGCAGCTTATTTTGTGCTGTACCTCATGCCTGGGGGCCTGCAGGAAGGTGTTGCTCATCCTGTGACAAGAGCCTCTGGCAATGAAAACCACACAGGCCCTGTCCCGCTGCCCTAGGCATTCTCATCAATCTTGTAAAGTCCATCACCTGAGTTGCTTAAATGTAACTTTATTATGTTGGATCAGGTTCTCACCTCTGATACAGAAATCATTGTATTTGCTTAATATGAAATAAAGTATGAAACATGGCATTCTTAAAAATTCTGAAAACAGTTAACTTTTCCTCATCTGTGCCTCCAGATACTCTCTACCATGACATCTCATGTTTTATGTAGACTTTCAATTCCTCATTCTAAACAGATGCTTTTTTCCTACCACAGTAGTTTCATGAAAAAACCAAAACCAACTCTCCTTTTATACATTAATATTCTACAATGAAATCTGCAGAGGACAACAGATCTCTAGACTGGATAATGGTATTTCCTCAGCAGCATCACTAGCAGCTTCCACTTCAGTCTGTGCTGCTGTCAGCTGTGGGACACCCAGTTTCAACAGGGGACTGGGGACATTCCCTGGGCTGACCAGCCCTGCTTGCACAGCTCCCACTGCACTCCCTGCAGAGCTCCTGGGAGCTGGGAAGAAGCAGATCCTTGTGAAAAGAGTCACGAGAGACAGCAAAGGCACAGAGGGGCTCTCCTGGGCAGTGTCACCCTGAGGGAGGACTGAACAGGGTGACACCTCCAGTATCTTCAGAAATTAGGGAAGAAAATATTAAAGAAATACCCTTCTAATTCTTAGAGTCACCAGTTAAGATTCTCTCTCCCTCTCACTATTCTTCATGCCTGACCAGCCCAAATAATAAAATAATTTTCTACTTGAAATTATGAACATGTGTCTCGTCCTTCCTTTGTGGTACATAAAGCATATAAAAATATTTAAAAGCTAGTGCAAGTTAGAGAGCCTGAAATGTGTTGTTTGGTGAGATCATACAAGGCAGAAAAATTGTTCATCCATCACATTTTGACATCTACATATTCCTGGATGTCATTTATGTTTAGTCTGAAGAAGAAGAAATACCTGTTTCTTGAAGCAACCTGTTTTTCTCCAGACAGGATTATCTATCAAAGTTATTCACTGCTGTTTAGTCTGAATTTATACTTTCCTGCTTCATTATCAATTAAATTTTACCTAGATTTCAAGGGTTAGTAAATAAGGCTGACAACATCTCAAGCGAAACGTACATTGAGAGGTTGGCCTAGCTCTCAGAACAGATACTGAATTAAAAAAAGCTTTTTTACCCTGAAGAGAAACTCTGTCAGTCCACACAGCAGAAATCCCATCATGCAAGAAATACCAGCTGCTTTGTTTGATGACTCAAGGCATGAAGCAGCTCAGCATCTCCCATCAACATTTTCCTTCTCATTCACATTCTAAACAGAGACTTTCCCAGAGCTGACCATGAGGTATCTTTGGAACACAAACCAATCTTTCTTGCTCCTCTGATCTCTGCTAACAAGGCCATGGATTTTCCAAGGATGTGCATGCATGCAAAGGCTGGGCCAGTTTGTTAAAAGACATATTTTTACCCAATATCCTTCAGGAAGACATGAAAAATACCAGTGTTAAGCCTCAGAAAGCACAAACTTTCTTTCATGAATGTTTGAAATTGAATTTTTGACAAGAAATGCTTGTCCTAAGCCCATTGTGCATTTGTCAACCTTTCAGACTCAAGAGTACACTACAAAAACTGAGATGTAGGGAAGCCAAGGCCTACAGTGACAGCTGACAATTCAGGCAACCCAGAATTCTGATAAAATACATGTTTTAGATAAAATGCCTGCAGCAAGCACCTCTGCAGAACAACAAAATTTTATAACACTCACTTAGCAAGTGGGTGAGTGACTATTTTTGTGAAGGGCACATCAACCGGATTACTCCTTCTTCCCATTTTCAACCTGTCCCAGAGAAACCTTTTGAATGAAAGTTTCATCAAAACTTCCAGTTACGACAGATCTGTGCTTTCTTATGAAAAGCATGCTGTCAGAAATCTTCAAACAAATTGGTTTCTAACAACAGCGAAAAAAGCCCTTCAGTTCCAGGTAATTTATATTTCCCCTCTAAGTAGTATTAGATGAAAGGTCTCAATTCAGAAGGAAACCAGGAAGATGACATCTCTCCAAGGAGCAGGGCACAGGCTGAGCAGCTTTTCTCCAAGCCAGACCCTGGAACAGGAGCCAAGAGAGGAACACAAAGTGTGGGAGCACCTCTGCACATTCCGCAAGAGGACAGACCCTGGGTGCCTTTAGGACATCCAGGGAGAGTCACAACAAGTCCCTGCCCTGGTTCTGTCATTGTCCATGGAGAAAGAGAGCCAGGATGCCTAAATTCAGAGAATTTTGGTGGAGAGGATCTCCTCCATGGCAGGGAGTGACTGTGGCAGGAGTGCTGCACTCCCTGCCTGCACTTTGGTTTGTGGTTTGGTGTTTCAGGTAAACACAGGGTCCCACCACAGGGTTCTTTGGTAATGCAAACCCTTCATAATGGCCCTTACAACCTACGGATGGCTGAAGGAACTCAGGAAATACTTTTTTCCATTGCAGGCCCTCTCTCAACACACAGAGCATTGACTGTAACCTGACGTGACAGAGAATCCCCACTGTGATGCAGAAAAGGGAATGATGCTGTGTGAGGGACCCTGCAGGACGTGCACCCTGTTCAGGGTGGCTCAGTGGAACCTTGGCCTGAAGCTGAGCAGTTCTGGGTCAGCAGGAACATGGCTCCCCCCTAGAGTAAACAGTGATCTCTGGAGACAAGAAACAGCGAGAGCTCTCCGGTCTGGGGCAGAGCAGGTTCTGTGCTTGGCCTGACCTACTGGACCAGGCACGGCACCACGGGGCAGAGAACAAACTCCGTGTCATCACATCCTCCACAGCCAGCACTCCTGTTTTGAGTGGAAACATAGGAAAAACTGTGTTCCTCTGGCACTGGAAACCTGTTTGCCCTCTGGGGTGGTGCAGTTGTGTTGTCAGACAGGACACAGGCAGGTCAATGTCATCTCTCCTGACTCTGTTCGTTTCTCATCCTTCATGGAATCAGTTCCAGAATCATACAAGGATGCTTTCCACCTGCCAGGAAAGCTAAATCCCCTGACAGAAGCTATTCTCCCATTTTATATTCTGATTACTGCAAAGCTGAGTTGTCAAAGAGTAGCTGGTTCTGCCCCTGAATTCACCGCCACTCTGAGGAGCTGGAGGAGCAGAGGGACCTCAGGCTGCCCCAGGACCTGAGATGGTGCCAGGACCTGAGTGCTCACAGTCTCCACAGGACAGCAGGTCCCTTCTTCGACCAGCAAATCCATCAGGGCTTTTTAAAGCTTACAAATACTTCTATTTTAATAATGTGAAATAAAAATTAAGGACTCTGGAAGAGCAAAGGAGCAGGCATGCCTGTGTCAGTATCACCAATAAAGTCACACACAAACAGCTGCAGAGTATTCCTTATATCCTGTAATTCCCATTAGTCAGTTGGCTATATACTCAGTGTAGAGCCTTGCCGAGAGCCTGTGTCTCCAGTGCTTTGTTAAACTGCTTTACAGTGCTTTGTTAAACTCTGGAAATCACTCTTAATTACCAGACATCTCCCTGAGGTGATCTGAACACCTCCCTGTTCCCGTGAAAGGGTGATAAATTGAAATTTAATTCACATTGAAGTAGGATTGAAATATTTCACATCTAGTTGTCTAGCATCCAGGTATGTTTAGCAGAACTGCCAGTCTTGAAAAGCAATAAAGGAGTTTTCAGCCAAGGCTAAAAGAAAAAACTCTTTTTCCTTTTTTCTTTTCTTTGCAAAAGAAATAGAGTATGACATTTCAGAGAATGGTCAAAAATCCAGTCTGAATTTTCGAAAAATTCGGCAAAATGGAAATATCTGATGAACTGCATTCACTGGTGTACCAGACAGTGCACTCAGGTACTCAGTAATCAGTTCCAGGAGGGAAGAGAGGACAAGCAACAACAACCATTTCCTAGCACAGCAGTAAAAGGATGCAAATGGAGACAATTCATAGTTTGCACATAAACACAAAAGTCCATTTCTTGATGCAACTGCTGGTGCAAATTGGCTAATTTGAAACTGGGTACAGGAAATTGTTGACCAGCTTGTGTGGTAAAGGCCTATAAATCCATCCCATTACTCTGCCAGGAACAGCCCACTCAGGCTTGTTTTCAAACATTTCCTTAAGAAGCTGAAAGGTTTAAGGTAATTTTTCCCACTGTGAGTAGAATCTTTGCTGTCACCCATATTATCAAAACCCATATCATCCTCATCCTTCTTGCTCTTTTGGCTTGCTGTCTCTTCCAAAGAAACATATAAAACAAACTTAATATTTTCACTTGGAACAGCAGCACACACAGTTTTATTTAAAGGAGGATTATTTTTGTTTATGTAAAAAGAAGGGTGCTTTTAATAAGACCTTATCTGTGTTTCTTATCTTTGGTTTGATATTTGTCCTCACAAGTGAACTTTCCAGCCATTTTTTTTCACGTATCTGCTGGGAAACCTGCCAAATGGTCTTAGAAAATTCAGGCATGCTCTGTTTATTGCACCCTTCTTGGCTTACCTGCAGAATACTTACAGAAATGTTAACAAAGCACACCACAGATTTATCTGTGTTTTTCATGATGTTTTATTGCAACCACTCCTTAGTCCTTAAATGTTTACTGCTCTTCAGTATTGCAGAACAATGTACTTGAAAATCAGTAGCTATAAAATATTCACACTTTGTAGACAGAGCTGTTTTCACTCATACTTGAAGGCTGAACTCATGGCTGTCAGCTGTTCTGCAGCAAAGTTTTCCAATACAGGTATTTTTATGAATGAAACTTAAAACAGGCTCTGTTTTATGGCTCATAAAACACTTAGTAATCCTTCAGAATTAAATCCTCTGGAGGAAAACCCAGCCCTGTGAATTCTGCAATACACCAAATTCTATCTCACTCCATGCTACAGTCTAAATGTGGTATAATTAGAAATGCATTTACCTCAGTATGTTTGCAGTAGCTTTCCTTTCCTGTGGCAGAAGGTCAGGGTCTCTCAAAACTTCCTCCAGCAAATTTAACACATTCATTTTCAGCTCGTTGTTCAGCTCAAAATCCTAAAAAGGAAAAAAGTTTTACTATCTTTAGTTGTAACAGTGTTGATCAAACAACTGAAGTGAAACTGTAATGGTCTTGCCTTTTTTTTCCAATTAAGTTTGAATTTTT
>VZTF01001759.1:32646-61586 GCA_013397755.1 Cnemophilus loriae
ATGTTTGAAAGTACTTAGAGAAAGCTGTGGTAGTTAACTGGCCACCAAACTAGGATCTCCCAAAGGCAGGGATTTTTCTCCTTTGTGACCTTTGTCTTCTGCGTGGAGATGGGATGATCAGTCAGCCCTCGTCTTCTGAATTATCACCTGCATCTGGCCAAGACCCACAACATCCTCTCTTCTCCTCTGTTTAGCTGCAGTTCTGGCACCACTGCCCAGCAAGGCAGGACACTGGGCTTCCTCTCACTGCTTTCGTGAGTTTCTCTGTTCATCTGCCTCCCACTCTGGTATTTCTAATCTCATACCCACCCTGTTTGAAAGGACTGCGTTTTGAGGAGTACTCAAACTAAAAAGTTCACTAAATGAGCTGGCACTGCACTGAAGAGCTTCAGCATTTTAATTACCTCTGGGGCAGACTGATACCTGACACAGGACTGTGATTCAGGGACATGCAACCACCATTTATGCTGATCTCTGAGTCTGGAGAAAGCACGAGAAGAGAGTATTAGACATTCTACAATCGAATGTACAAGCTTTAAGGTGGGAAGTTACAGGCAAGTCTTGGGGTAGACTGAAAATTCTTGTATTCAGCTTAAAGCTAGCATTTTCATAGAAAACTAAACCCTTCAGCTGCCTGGTGCATCACAGATCTTCCTTGATAACCCACAGCTTCTTGCAAGCAGGACCATGTGTGTGCAAAGCTCACTCTTGTTTCCATGGCAACAGGAGGCACGAAGTTACTGAAAACAGGGAATATTTGGCACCTCGGTGCCAAGAGTGTTGTGCTTCATTCCCAAAGAACCCCCACAGACCCTCCTGTGGTGAGGGGCTCTGGAGATGCGTGTCTCTGGGACCAGCAGAGCCAGCCCAGGTGAGCACAGCCCAGGTGAGCACAGCCCATGGGACGCTGCAGGAGCACCAGAGCACACCCACAGCCAAAAAAACAGGTGGAGCCAGATTTGGAAACGGGAGGGAACAATTCAGACCAGGAGGGCAATGAGTGCTCCTTACAGGACGTGCCACAGCCACCCTTACAGCACTTCTGAGAAAGCTGCTCCAAGGTCAGCGCTCAGAAATCACCTGCCCTGGGCATTTCCTCCTGTTAGAGTTCCCACTCCTTACTCTTCCAGAATCTCCTCACCTGGGCCTCAGCTATTTAATACTCTGGAACTGATTAATATCTGTGTCTTATTTTTTTGGAGATGTTAATCTGTATTTGAGGGTGTTGGAGAATAGGAAGCTGCAGCTTTGGATGGGTATCATATATTCAGCTCAAAGCCAAGCTAAAATTATTTCTGGGCACTGCACTGTGTTTGTTTTCTAGAATACATTTTGTATAGCCATTCTCTGAAATGCCTCCCTTAGGAGCTGTTTTAGCCCATTTGCAAGGAAAGACAAGAGAAACTTTTCACATATTTAGGGTATGGAAATGGGACTAATTAGAGAAAACATGAGGAATGTAACTAAACTACATGACAGTACTGTGATTTCGAGAAGAAAATAATTTGAAATATAAAACTATCAGAACTTAGTTAAAGGAGAAACCTTGAGTCTGCACAGCCTAAGCGACCAGTGTAATTAACATCACTGTTTGTCCTGTAGCTCAGTGGCAGTCACTGTACAAAAGAGGATGGGTATCTCTGCAACCTGTGCTACAAAAATATCCCAAATGAGCAGAACAGGTGTCCAGGTGTCCGACACATCCCCCATCCTCATTCAGCATCGCTGGGTAAAATCCTCAGGCAGATCACATCATCATGGTCAGGATCTTATCTCCAAGCACAGCTTTCAAACCACAACTGGTTGATTCTTTTCATTACGAGGCATTTTCGCTCAAGATGTCTTGCTTTATTGAAACCAAACCTATGACGAAAAGAGTCTAGAATTTTAAAAGTTCTTTCATTTGCCAATAGGATGGGGAAGCCTCGCCTATAATCATCAGATTCAGCCAAACCAAGCATTTCCAGTTTTTGCATGTTTACATGCTAATTCTTGTAATAATGAGAATTAATAATTTGGTCAATAACCTCAAAACTTGTTTTACTGAGTAATCTCCACGTGATAGTAGGGCTGGAATTACTGAGAAAACTCAAATTTATGGTTTTCTTTTTTAAAGCAATGTCATCTGTTTCTTATAGTGTGATGAAGAAAAAAAACTATGAAAAAGGGTGGGAATCAGAAGAAAAATGAAGAACTCATCTTTTTTTCTAGTGAAGGTCATTATCAAAGTGGTACTGAGATTCCAGTGTGATGAGCGATATATAAAAAGGAAATAGGGAAAATATTGCATTTAAACATGTACATGTACTTAACTTTGGTGGAGAAAGGTTAACATAAGAATGACACAAACACCAAAATACTTAGCAACCAATTCTAAGTATAATTTAAAAATAATTAAATAACACTAAATACGTGACGATTATATCTATCTGTATTATGGGTGTCACATATGAATATTTATCTGTTTATACTACAGGACACTTAGATCCACAGGTAGCTATTTATGGCCATAGATATATGTGTATCACAGCCCTCTACATAATTTTACACCACTTTTTTGACTTCTGGTTGAAATTTACATATCACAGAAGGAATACAGTTGGTCAGACAAGAGTCATTCAATTTTCCAGCAGGCACATTTCAATCTGACAGTGGTTCACTTCTTCATGACAGGGTCACATACCTCTAATATATTTTAGAGTCTACAGTAGCCTAAAGAACTGTGGGTATTACTCAGATCTGGAATCACTGGCCAGAAGAAAAGAGAGTGAAGCAGAGGCAGCAGAAAGCGAGGACAAAGAACTTAACCGTGCTAAGGTGCCTTTTTAAACTAAAACCAGTAGATTTACTGTCAGTGGTTTATACAGAGATTATATTTTCAAGATTTGACATGAGCTCAGTGAAACCCCGGAAGCTTTTCCTCTCCTCTTTCTTTAAATGTTCCTCAGTGGGAGGAAACTTTCTGCATCTAAATAATGTGGGGAGCACCGAATAATCCAGACAAGTAAAACCGAGCTAAAACATGGGAATATGATTTATGTTTGAGTAGGCCAGTGAGAAGGACTACAAAAGGACAAGAAGGAAGGAAGAAAGAGCAGGAAGGGAGAGAGATCTACTGGAAGACTGTTTGCAAGGAATTTGTAATATTTTTAAGTAGATGGGGATTGCCTTACAATTCTCATGTATCTGTTCTCATGCCAAAAATAAAATAGGTAATTATTTCAATGGCAGCAGATGAGTGAGGCTTAATCTTGTGCGCAGCAGATCAAACACTATCAGAGTTAAGTGAAGTTACTCCACTGCTGCAGTCCTGTACTACAGTATTTAATTTTGAAGCATAAAAACACACTTCACCTACCACACACAGTTATGTTGAGCAAAATCTGTGTAAATTCACATGCAACGAAACACTGACACAGGTGGAAGGCAGAGGTAAATGGAATCATAACTGGCTTTCAGGAAAACTCATCCCTGAGCTTGAAATAAGGCTGGCTTACTTCAAGAAACAAGCTGTTCCAAGGCAGGGGCCACAGATCCTAGGGGTTAATTTGCAATGTAGTTAAAATACAGCGTATCTTGCCAAGTGTGGCTTAAGTGTAATTTGTTCATATTTCTACAATAGCATAAACTCACCAGATATCTTATTCATTAATTTATGCCATTTAATATGAGCTAAGTGGGGCTCATATAAAGGATTTTCTATCTATTTTTTTATTCCCATGAAATGGGAAGAAATTAAATCAGCCGATTCCTGTGAGCTAACACAATTTTTAACTAACTGAAATCATCTTTTCTAGGACAAGCCTCTGTCCAGGTGCTCTCCCCAGTCCCCATGTGCTATCAGTAACTCCCCGTGGCAATCCTCCTGCTGGAAACCCAGCAGGGCTCCGTGAGCGTGACCAGGAGCACGAGCTGCAGTAGGTAATGTCACAGCTGCAGCCAGGCAGGCATCGGGCACACATCAGGACCTGTATTCTCAAAACTGAAGCCGTGGTCCTCTCCCCAGGCCTGGTGGTAACTCCGTAACCCACTGACACTGTCTGGCAGCCAGAGAGTTTGTGAGAGAACTGCTCCAGCTGAGATCTTCAAAGAAGCCAGTGGGAACAAGCCCTCGGCTGTCACTCAGGGCTGGGAAGACTGAAGAGGCCAGATGTGAAAGCTGTCTCCTTGGACAAGCTCCACTTCGATCTGCTTGCCACAGGAGCAGAGAAAGCTTCACTTTGCAACACAAGTGCTTAGATAAAAGGCAAGGAAGTATTTTAAATAAAACAAGGCTGAAACACCTCACTCGGATAATGAAATTGAGACTTTCTGCCCCCTGGCCCCCTTTTGCCTTCCTATTTTTCCACCTCTGCAAGAGCCACTGGGAGTTTTATCCTTGTGAGCCCTTTCTGTCCCCACCAAGGCTCCTGCTCCCAGTGATCCTCTGTCTTGTCATTTGTGTCTTCATTGCTTACAACAGCAGAATCCTGCTCTGCTCCTCTCAATCCCATTTGAAAACAAAATGTAAACACGAACATTCTGCTGTTATTTAGGGCAAAAAGAAAGCTTTGCTGGCTTGCAGGTGTCTGAATGAAAAAAAGAGGAGGGGTATGGAATAAAAAGAACAAAAATCTAAACAAAACAATCTAGAACACCTAAAGCTACCTTTCACACTGTGCTGGTTTTGGCTGATGAGCAGGTTTGACTGCTCTTGCTCAGGGTGGCAAAAACAGGAAAGTATGTGTCACATCACCTGGGGATGGTTTGTTCCCACACTTTTCTCTGTGCCTTGAGAGCTCCTTGGGACATCCATTAGTTCCTTGTGCCCTCCACAAAGAGCTGCAGATACGGAACTACCATGTGTACATTTACTTGAAATTTCAGTGAGGCTTTTACAGTGTACAGCCCAAGTTTTAAGAACAATTAATTCTTTTTAGAGCATCGTGTAGCATGATTTCAAGATAACAAAACCGCTTTATGAAAGCCCATCCTCCCTGAATAGGCTGATTCGTTAATTTTAATGAATCTGTTTTCTGGTCACAGACAATTTTACATATTAAATGCTGTCCATGCTCAGATAAATTAAAAAAAAAAATTAGAGCAATGCTAAACCATGCCCAAGCGTGGTTTTGACACAGCTGCAAGGCAGTGGAAACTAATTGATTCCACAGGCCAGCACAGACCTTTCAAACCCCAGCCAAGGATTTTCCAGAGCAATGTGAGCAAACACAAGGCCCTGAACCATTTGTTTGCATAACTCCTGCATTCCTCAGTTCATGCACTACCCCTGACCCATGTTCTTACAAGCAGGAGAGCAGCAGGCTGAGCGAGCCAAAGGGTTCCAGAGGGAGGCAGGGAGGGTAGGGAATAGTGAAGTGGGGTGATGCATGTCAGAGCCCTGGAACAGATGGCTGTGTGAGTCTTGCACCAGTGCACAATGCATCAGGACAACAACTTCAGCAGACTCGCCCCTGGTGAATCAGAGAGCACCAAGGCAGAGCTGCAGAACTGTTCATGAGCTGCAGCACTAAAGCCTGTCTGTGTCACCATCTCACACCTGACACAGAAATAAAGACACTCTTTACACAGCTATTGTCTTTGATTCTCTTTGCATCCAGTGATGAGGATATGGTGTTTTGCCAGAAAAAAGGGTGCGTGTTTGGTCACCTTTAGTAGTGGTGTGGGCTGCTGATGACCACGAAGATCTTGGGACATCGCAAGGATAACAGTCTCTGGACAGAGAGAAATTGCCCATTTGGTGCTGGGAGTTTTTTCAGCAAAAGCAAATTCAAAGCCAGGTAGAGGGACAACAATATCAAAATTGCACGTTTATCTTCACAAGCATCCACTTACTTTGTAAGTTGGGGTTTTGTGTTTGTTTGGGGTTTTTTTTAGAATGAAACCTGCCCTTTTTTTGAGAATCAAACCTGCTCTTGGCTGTTCATGATGATGAAGGATGTCTCAGCTAAGGTTGCTGAGTATCCAGAGAACAATGCAAATACCTTAAAACATATAAAAGTTTTTGGCAGGTCTGTTGTTCTTACAGAATTTCAATGCTTATATTGTTTTGTCATTTTGGAAATTGAATAAGCATTTCCTCACCAGACACTGGTGGCTCAGGATTGCAGTTCGTGTTGTTACTGTAAAATAAGCTTGGAGCTACTGCTCTCCCAGGACTCCACATCTTTACTGCCAACATTTCACATTGTTTGGTCAGACAGTAATTCTTCACTTGTCCTCCTTAAAGTAGTCTTGTCTCATATTTTTTGGCTGCAATTAGTCAGTCTTTTCTGGTTTGCTTAGGCCTGTCCTTTCTCTCTCCCTAGTCTCTCGAGTAAACAACACAAAAAGCTGATTACATGCTCTGCTGCTGTAGCATTTCCTACTTTCCATGCCAAAGCCCTTGCATTTTAAATTATTTGCTATACTGGAATAACAACGGACTAGGAGAGCTAAACAACTAAAATCTGACACCTTTGCCACAGAAAAAATAAATGGCAGTGACAGTAAGTGCAGGCAACAGCTTCCACTTTGCAAATGCACAATGAACTATTACTCATTATCTTTGTCCTCTCCATATTTTTATTGGTATTTTTACAATACCGGTTGTAAACATGATGCAAAAGTAACTGCAAAAGTATTCAGTGAAACTACTTGTGGACACGGCTTAATGTAGATGAAAGTTTCCACATTTCCACAATCACATAAATTTTAATCAGCATAGAGGATCAACTCATGTCATAGAAGATATTTATTATGAACTGGAACACAATAAGCACCTAGAGTAACACAAAACTCTAATAACAGTCCGCTGCCACTTCCGTTACAGCTCAATATTTGCTTTATTCTGACTTTAATTTAACAGGGAATCAAAACTTGGTGTACATAGACTGCTTCCAGTAACTTAAAATGATTAATCACTCCCGTGATACCAAGAGAGGTTTTAGTAATCTCTTCTGGGCTGTTCGGCTTTCCAAACATAACCAATTTTCCCACTTACACATCTCCTACTGAGTTAATTCTCAAGCAAACTTAGCCTCTATGAAAATTAAACCCTTTACATGGGAAAAAGGGAATTGATTTCACATAAGAGAGTTTGACATTGCTGCAGTTAGCTTTTGAGATGAAGTGTCCTTTATTAGCAACATGTAGTGACAAAGCAGTCTGTAAGACCCATGAAGCACCATCTGCACAAGCTGTACAAAAATCTCTTACTTGCTTCCAAAGACCTCTCACTTTTCCTTCCTTCCTTCCTTCCTTCCTTTCCTTCCTTCCTTTTCCTTCTCTTACTTTCTCCTTTTCTCCCTCTCTCCCTTTCTCCCTTGCCTTGCCTTCATAATTTTCAATCGTCTTCCTCATCCATGTCAAATTCTCCTAGCCTTTTTCCCACCTGTCAGCTTAAAGGATACTTTTATCTATGACACTGCACGAACCACTTGGATTTCCTCCCACCCCTCCTCTGCCAGCACCATTTTGCCATCACGAATCAGACCCACGCTCCTGCCAGGCCCATGGACGTGGTTTCCCGTGCACAATTCACCACAAACAAATAAATGAATAAATTTCTGCATGAAAACACGAGTACTTTAACGCGGCCGGAGCAGCTGGGCCGGGCTGCCCGTGGCAGGAGCAGTGTGAAATATTGCTCCCTGTGTGTTTGCAGGGGGTACCTGCGAGTGCTTGGAGACCCAGTGCCGCAGGACGTTGAGGACGCGGTTGGTGGCGGCGCGGCGGATGATGAACTCCTTGTCGCACGTGCGCTCCGAGTTGTTGAACCCTGCACAGAAACAAACCCACGCTGCGGTCAGTGCGGGTGGGGAAAATTAAAATACAACAGCGGTGACTTCTGAAGGCTTACAGAATATCTCTGTGCAATAAAAGGAAAGGCGCCTGACAGACGGTGAAATATGAATGTCTAGACCAAAGAAATTCTGCAGCATCAGTGGAACACAGCCCTGCCCATCATAACACAGACACCTCCTGGGGTCAGCACTCAGCTTTAAAAAGGTGAAGAATAATTGCCTGTGCAATTAAATTTTGAGGCCTCCCTTCAGCACAGAAGAAATAAAATAAAGTGTATCAAGAAATAAAGTGCATTTAAAAATCCTGGAAAAATAGAAGGATTTTTTTTTTTTCAGTGTGGAAGAAATTTATAGCAAGGAAAAGGACCAGACCAAAGCTGGGCCTATAATCAAGCAAATTTGAAAAGTCAATATGATTTAGAAATGGGAAACAGCCAAATTTCAGAACTAGTAAAGAACAAGAGGAGGAGAGCAGTTTAAACACAGAGGAGGAAAAGGTCAGCACGAGGAGTCTTCCTTCACAAGAGCAGTATTGTACAGGCTCTACTAATCAACACTATTCAAATAAGTTGTTCAGTTTTTTTACCACCGAGATGACAAGACAATGGAAGATATATGGAAAACACATTTATAGACCCAGCTGCCTGGAAACTAAGATTTTCCAGATGCAGCATTTCCTCACTCATCTTTTACGAACATTTTTTTTTTTTTGTCAGTAATATTTACTTATAAACAAATAGTTTTAATAATAAACAAGAAATTTTCTCCCTACATTCACATTATTGCTTCTCTTTTCATTCTGCTGTAGCTTTATCAAAAATAAAATATGTATGCTAAAATGATGATTATGTTACTATTTTAATAATAATGAAATCGTTACACTAAACCCCTGAATGCCTTTTAAAAAATGATCACTCTGAAGATAGACTTGAGAAGTTTGCATTTTTCTAAGTTTCTGTCAGATTTGCTCTTGCACTGTGCTGCTCTCCCTTCCACTCAGTGCAGGGTCCAGGAACAGCTGGGAACACCCTCCCATATGACCAGTACTTTACTATTTTTTTGGCATAAAAGCTGCTCGAAAGCCCATGTTTTATTATAAATAGCACAGGCAGATTAAACTTCTATTTATTCTGTGATAAACCCATTGGAGGTATTCTAGAGGCTTGTATTAGTTTTGCTCTATTCTTGTAACAGACAATCCAGAAAGTTCAAATTGCTGCTCTGTATTTTCAGCAAGATAAGCAAGACAGGAAGTGTTTAACTGCAGCCTCGCATCTTTTACTGCAGGTTTACCCCAACCCCCAAATGTATTTTCTATCTGCACTTACTTTTCATGGGCATTTTTAAACGATGGCACATTACACTGTAGATGGCATCTAAGATTCAATATCAAAGAAAGTTTAATATTGCAGCATTTTAAGCAGTTTCATTGCCCATAAAGAGAAAAATAAAGAAAATCTCTGAGGCTTTTCTCAGCAAAAGCTAACACAGACAATATTTTGTGTGTTAATTTTCTACGCCTTTCACAGTTAACCTATTGCAGAAGCAATTAGGAGCACACATTATAAACTGTTCAATTAGCCACTTAATTGCAGCAATGAAAGTCACAATGAAAATTATATATTAAAGCAGCAAAGTCTTTACCAAGGTAACATTAAGGAAAAGAAGTTCAGTAAGCTGGAAGTAAAAGAGAGAGAAGCCTACAGAGACAGTTTTCAGTGAGCTAGAAAAAAAACAAAAAGAGGAAAGGAAAAAATTAAAGCCTCCAGAGATCACTTCAGCAAACTGGTATGGTCCTCAGAATTTCATCAATTTTTAAGCAGCAATTAGCTTGCTGCAGAGAATGAGCAACATGCTCACCCAGATCCCTGTTGTCCGTACTTCTTGATGTCTCGAACCAGTCAGTGGAGATCTCCAGTTGTGTGAGAGAAGAACTGAGGTGAACAGAGCTGCCCCCTCCTGTCAGGGAGTTGTGCAGAGCCACAAGGCCCCCCCAGGCCTCCTTTCCTCCAGGCTGAGCCCCTTTCCCAGCCCCCTCCACACCTTTACACATCTGAATGTGCACACTGACAATAACAAGTAATGTAATTAGGACTTTGGGTGGTCCTGCCCACATCAAGAGCCGATGGTGAAATAACCTGAAACACTCCGTGGTAAACATCTGTTCCTCTCCTGAAGAAAGCAATCTTTCCACATTAGAAACGCCAGCAGTATTTCTAATTATTAATCATCTAAGTGGGCAGCTGCCTCAGTGAGTGCTACTTTCAAGTAATATTTTTCACCATTATCTGTTGGAATTAATATGTACTGGTTCCACAAATAGTATCTTCACGTAATGGTGATGCAGAAATTTTACCACAGGCTGTCAAACACAAAGTTAACCTAACAGCATTGCTAGTTTCACTGAATTACTTCTTTCAATATTATTTAATCACTCTCTTCATGTACTTGTCTTCAGAATATGTTATGCAAAAAATCCAGTCTCACCTTCACATGTTTTCTTTTGTGCACTTCAATAAAAACCTGGTATTTTTATAGCTTCCTCTATCACCAAAGATAAAAAATATAGGTGCTGAATAGACATAAATCTCCACATTAAACACTTTATTAAAAAGCTACTATTTTTATACCATCCACTATCACCAAAGATTAAAAATAAATATGTGCTGGATAGAGAGATAAATTACAGTATTGCACCTTTAAAATCCACCTTATCCCAGAGGAACGTTTGTATTGTGGTAAATTCTGCACCATATACTTTAAAGAAATTAAACATGCACATTTTCTTTTCCATTTCAGTTAAAATGTCAAAAACTCTCACTCCAGTTATAGCATTTCTGCATCCAGTAGGTGTCCCTGCCCATGGCAGGGGGCTAGAACAAGATGTCCTTAGGGTTCCTTCTAAACCAAACCATTCTAAGATTAGCCTGAAATTAATACAACAGCACATGACTCCTGACCATAATAATTAACTTGCCCAAAGTTTTGATGGTATAATAATAATATCTACTTTTAAGGGTTTATCTACACAAAGAGAAATCTGTTCGCAAGAACTTGTGCAAGTTGTTCAGAGTCCTGAAGTTTCTGGTGTCTTTCTCAGCAAAAAACTTCATTTCAGAAACTGATTTGATGTGCCAGTTTCAATGCACTGAAGGTGTGTTAGCACACAGCAATGGGAGAGAATTGCACTCCAGCCTTTGGGGAGATCCCAGCAAGCCCCACAGAGTCCCAGGGAGGTGGAAGGAGAACATTCAGGGCCCACCAGGCAGACGACAAATAATCAAATCTGATGGATACACCTGAGAGTTGTAGGCTAGCTTCACCAGTCACTCAGCCTGGCTTCAGTTCTGACACCTTAGCAAACACCAGTGCTGCTTTCTGACGTGGACAAAGAACAAATACAAACCCCAGGCTTGGGGCACAGCGGTTTTCACCCACAGATTAAAACTGAAAAGCCTCTCCACAATATGCAGCAAAAAGAAAAGCCTTCCCAGTACACCAGAAGCCCCCCAAAAAGGGATTATATTTTTTTTTTACCCTGACATCCCTAAAAAAGTTTGGATGAGTGTTTATAGATTCTCATCTTTATTGGTCATACGTTCTCAAGCAAGTAAATGGGTTTCACACATTTTCACAGAAACGTGTCAGAAAGTGCGTATTTCATTGTGGGTAAGAAATCTAAACTGCCAGTGATCCTGCCCTCCTCCATTTCTTTATTTATGATACTGGGCTGTCATACATTAGCCAGACAAAGAATGGCAGAGCTGGGAAAGGAAACCACATGACCTGTGATGAAAAGAAGGATGAAGATGATGAGATGCCATTCACTGTGTAAAGTACTGCTTATTTGCTCAATAATACAGTCTTTCCTTTTTTTTCAGTTATTATTGAATGATCTCAGACTTCTTTCCCAACCTAAACCATTTCGTGGGTTTTTATATGAGCAATCTGAGGCTTGAGAGCAGTAGCTGTAACATCTAGCCACAGTCTTTTAGCTACCTTAGTTTATAAGAGAGGAATATTTAATCAGTCACTACGCCAGGCTTTGAGTTTGTTTCACAAAGGGTTACAAACTAATTCAGCAACAGAACTGACTGTTAAAAACCAGGAGCAATCCAGAGTCCAACGCATTTCAGGCATTTAATTTCACTTTCACTGGTCCTTGGGACATATGAAATCATTTTGTTCTAAGAAATATGCCACTGAAAATCCCTGCTGTAACCACCCACGTCAGAAATAATTCCAAGTATGTATTTGATACTTCTGCCTAAAGCCTCTGCCACACACACAATCTAACTATCAAATCAAGTCAAGGGATTATGGTTTTAGTAGGGTAAATCCCAGGGATTCACATGGACCAGCTGATGTACAATAGTGTAACACAGATAGAAATCTAGTGACTGCCTCTAATTTCTGCAAAATATTTAAGGGAAAGGTTGGTAAACTATTTTTAAGTGACCCTTGATTTGGAAAGGCTTTTTCTAATCAGAGAAATGTAAAGAACACAGCATTGAGATAAAGCAGTTGTGTCAAGATTATGGAGTAAACTTGGACTAAGTCCAGAAGTCTAAAAATATGTCAGTCCAGCAAAATAATTTTAGTTTAATGGATGGGAGAGAAAGGTAAGTGGCTAAAGAATACCTTCAAGATCAAGACAGTATTTTATCTCCTTGCAATAACACTAAGGTAGCTCTGAGAATTATTATAATCTATGGGATTATATGCTTAAAACATGACTACCACAAAGAATGAAAATATTCCTTTAAGCTCAAAAAAATATTCTAATTTGAAGATTTGTCCTTCTAAAGTCCTTAAAAACAGGGTTGCTGCTATAGCTATAATTACTACACACTCTTGAGATTTCTGGGGTTTTTAATAGAAATATTCTCTCAGGAGAGCACATCAGTCTCACTCTTGAAAAGGAAATCTTTAAAAATTGCTAAACACTGAAAACATACTTGCCATTACAAGTTACACAAATTATTATTAAAAATCAATAACCCATCTTAAAGTAAAATAGCCAAATATTGTGCATTTTTGTAAGCTAAAATTCAGCAGCAATACGAGAACATCCTGTCCTTTTGTTCTTTCAGCACCAACATAGAGAGACAACAAGGGATTAATGTCACAACCGAAAACCCTTGTGGACATCTTCAAAATCACATTTGTTTGCACACAAGCAGTGTTTGTGTGTGCATCCATGGGTAAACTCACAAGTCCAATTTTTCTGCTGAAGCCTTAGACAAAACCACCCAAATCTTGTGCCTTTGTCTGTAGATGTCTCTGTAGGAAGGAACAGATCCTGAATTTCAAAGGCTGTTGCTGCCAATTGTGTTCTCAGATTTCTGAATACCATGACAAATGTGCAATGTGACAGCAGATTTTTTTCCTACGACTTACTTACATAAAAAACTATATGGAACAATTGACAAAGAAGAAAAGCCTTTCTGAACAACCTTTAGCAATTATACTGGCAAATCTTTAGTACACCTTAGACTTCCTTTTTTCACTGCAATAATGTTTGAATTATCTGCTATGAACAGTGACAAGAATGGCAACACTGCAGCTGATATTTCTTTGAATTTAGACATTTGCCTGTGCTCCTGCTATGTCTCTTATCTTTCTGGGAGGAGATAAGCAATTTTTACCTATTGCTGTTTTTCTGCATTTCAAATGAACCCTAGCTCTTGATTTCCTTAATGACACTTCATCTACACTCGTAACTTCTATCATCAATATGAAGAGGAGTATAGCAGATATTTATTGTATAATGTTCTCTTCAAGTACTATTCAAAGGAAGCTTTCAGACACTTAAAATGCTCAGCGTGCCCTACCACAAAGAAAAAGTTAAAATACAGGCTGTGACAATGTAGAGATAAAAACAGAAAATCACATTAAATGGCTTTTGGAATTTTTACCTTTAGTTCATTAAAGTTAAGGGAAGTAGTTTGTGAGATTATTCATATTTTTATAATGTCAATAGGCATAAAGGTTAGATGGAAAGGAGGCGATAATTGCAAGGAGCCAAATGTATCATTTTTCAGACCATCTGTGAACAGAGAGTTGACTGTCACGAAAAACAAAAACTGGCAGGATGCACACCAGTCACCAAAAAATCTCTGAATAAAACATCCATCTCACAAGCAGCTTCCAGGCCATTTAGGATTGGGTCATAATGGAAGCTTAAACAAATATTAATTATGCATGCAACACTTGGGCGCAGGGGGAATAAAATGAAAGACAAAAGGCATAAAAATCCTCCCCAAACTTCTCTCCCCACACCACTGCAGCTGCTCAGGACTTACTGCAGTAGGTCAGGAAACAAATGCTTCACAGCTCTGTAACTCAGGAAATGTCCAGTGAAAATACTTATTTCCTGAGTAGCCAGCTCCTCCAGAGAACTAAAATAAGATATTAATTCAAAATAAAGAAATACATAAGTAAAAGCAGGAGATACTAAATTTCTGCTAAACTGGGGAAAAAAAAAAAATCATCATTTTCCCCTATTTCTTAACTCCCAGAGCAGAGATCACTTTAATTTTAATTTTCAAGCCATTGAAACTTTAATTTTCAAGCCATTGTCTAAGAAAACTGCAATAGGATTAAACTGTTTAGTCAATTATCTAAAATTGCAAAGCAACAATTTTTGTTAAAATTTGTGAACAAGCAGCGTGTAACAGGGATCTCATCTGCCCCCTGCTGGGGCGTGGCCACCAGCCCCCGATGACCACAGCCCCTCAGAGACCCCATGTCAGGCACAGCCCTGGTCACTCTGCTTTGGTAACAACCCCTGGACAGCTCCTGACAATCCTGCAGCCTCAGAAAGAGACACTGCTTGGGTCTAAACTGGCAATTTTTCATCACACAACCATTTTCAGTGGAGAACAGTGTCAGCTGTGGAGTAACTCAGTGAACATTTCCCACACGGAGTTTTTTAATTGAGATGGGAGCTTCAAGGAAGTTCAATGTGCAGGCCTCAGTGCCTCTCCAACCTCTGTGAATCTGCAGAAATGGGTCTGGGAATCTCATTAAAATGTGTCCCCAAGAGGGAACAAGTGCTCACTTCCCCAGTTCCTGCCAAGAGCCATGAGTTACACAAAAATGACAAGGAAGAAGACTTGGTTGTCCTGTGTAAAGGACCAGGAGAGGTTAACAAATCCTACATCTTTATTTTCTTGGAACTAAACATCCTAAATCCCTGACAGAAAGGGAGCACTGGGAGAGTCAGAACACAAGCAGGATTGACAAGCAGGACACAATTTGATGGCATCCTGTCTCTCTGACAGCGGATGAGGTGCCCCTAAACTCAGTCCTGGAGTTCCACATGGGAACCAATAACCTCTAGAAGAATAGATAAAATTACAATCTTCTGCCAACTGCTTAGATGTAGTCTCATCTTAAACTTTAATTGGGATATCACCGTCAAAATTGTTTTCTTTCACGTCTGGAGTCAGAAGGAGGAAGTTCCACAAAGCTTTCCCAGTACAAGAATGAGATGTTATAGCCCAGAAAACTACTGGAGTGCAGAATTACTATTATAAACAGCAATGTTTATGGCACCATGCTGAAAATCAACTGCAAAATGATACACATTTTCTCGTTTTGCTTCAGACATGGATGCTTTTATACAAACTCAGGAAGAAATGTACACCTTTCCAAAGGTCAGCATGTAGCCACTGATGCTATTTGAGGCATTTAGCACAGCACAGGGGTGGATTACCCAGCCAACCACATAATGTAGAATCCAGCTCGAAATCACATCAGATATTGTTTGCTTGCCTTTCACATAACACAGCAAGGAAATCTCTCTCTGCCTGTCCTCTCACAATGGAAAAAAGAGAGCAAATATTTCCCTTACGAGCCTCGCTTAATTCTAATCTTTGCCAAATCCCATATAACTCAGCTGCGTACACCAGAATCTCCATCTCAGGAAACACAACGGTGTAATGCCACTTTATTATTCCTGTGTTCGGAATCAAGGAAATTCTCCCTGACCAGGACAGCTGATACCCTTGAAAGCAGAACTATATATATGTCTCTCTGTGCAGGACTGTGACAGCCGAGGGAATTCTGCATCTGTTTAAAGCATAATGTGTGTTTGTACACAGTTTACCATCTCAGGGCCCGGCAGGATCCCGCTGGGAGTATCTGCCTGCACTGTTGTGCGTGGTGCTCCTCCAAGTCACATCACTGAGCTGAAGGCTGAGTGCACCTGGCAGCAGCAGGAGCAGCCACCGTGTCCCCTCCCTCCAACACACACAGGGCCTGAGCTCCCTGCCATCACTTGGCACAAGCTCTGTCATTCCATTACTCCAATTAGTGCTTCTGCCAGAACAAACAAAACAAAAATATTGTCGCACTGGGAGCTGGCAAGTTGTTCAAATGACTGCAGAACAGCTCCACTGGTCACAACCCAAAATAAGCCACGCAGCTCTCCCTGAAAACTTTCATGAAACTTTCTCATGATAATTTTGATGTTTTAAAATAAAGAGCTTTAATCAAGCTGCGCCTGATTTATCAGAATGGAAAGACCCACACAAGACCCACTGTGGATCTCTAGGAAACGTGAATTACTACTTTCAGCTAATTTTCATCCCTGTAATATTGTGCGAGTAATCAAGCAGGGCTAAAGTGTGTCAGACTGAGAGCTCACAGGACTTATCTGGCTCAACCTCAGTGCTTATTATAGCTTTCTAGAGATTCGTCATTCTGGAAACCACAGCTGTAATTTACAAAGGTCCATTTCTATTTGCTATTGCTGTTACAGTTGGGCTATGTTACAGCTGACAAACTCCTACAGCACCTCTGAGGAGATGAGAACTTTCTATGTTCATTCCAGTGGCTACTGAAGTTGACACTTTCATGAAAGTATTTCCACACTGTTTATCTTCGACCGCATTCAGCTGCTCTAAAATTGAGGTCTGGCAGCTCTGCATCCCAGAAAGTACTGAAAGGGCCTACAATGTTTCGCCCCAGGCAGTGATCAAAAATACAGTAATAGCCAGCTCAAAATAAATCAGACATTTACAATGCAAAAGGATTACAGACTTCCCTTTGTGCATATCTTCTTTCACTAATGCACAGGTTATGCACATAGCCACTACACTAAAAATCAGTGGAATTTAGCATATAACTACCTTTTTTTACAAGGTTTTAGATTCAGAAAGGAAGTCAATCCCTGCTTAGACAATGACATGAAGGCAGGTCCATCAACCCAGAACCCACAGGCTGTAATAAAGGCCTTGTCCAAAGGGCAGAACAGGCAGTGGGAGCACACAGCAGCAGCACCAGGAGGTACTTTTGAGAGCCCAGGCACATCGAATTGCTCTGAAGGATGATACCACTTGCATTTAGCAGCTGCAGCAAATGAACACAGCAGGTTTTGCAGCGACTTCAGTGAGAATCTGCTGCAGCTGGAAAGGTCTGGTTGCTTCTGCAGGCAGACTGTGAGAGCTATGCAAAAGCAGAGGATGCCAGAAAATGGTCTGGTCAACAGTCAGAAACAGTCAGTTTTGCTAGCCTAAAACTGAGGGCAATTTAGATTAAGATATCTTCTCGTGAAAAGAGAAGGAGGTAAGTAACTCAAGCCAAAGGTAATTTAGCACTAGAAATGTGTGCAGTCAGTTAATTGAAAGGGATCATATATAAGCAATTCATTTTTGTGTAGCAGCTTCAAGCTGTCATTTTAATCACTCCTTTAAATCACTAAAATTAGAGAGATTAAACCTATCTGTCCTTCTCGCTAGCCCAGGGCAGATTTTCCTATGTGTAAATCATTATTTGTCAGAGATACTCCCCCAAAGTCTCTTTTTTCCCTGCTTCTTTCTCACCCTCTCCCTCTCACATGTGCTTTAAACAAATGCTTGTATTGAGGAAGCCAGGCCCTCCTGCCAACCACAGCTCCCATCCCACTCCCATCTTCTCCCATAATGTCACCTTGTTCTGGTGAGAAATGGTCTCTGCAGCGTGGTCGGCAGGCTGCAGGAGGAGGAGGAGGAGGAGGAGGAAGGCAGCGCTGAAGAACGCTGGAAATACAACATACCAGCTAAAATCCTGTGACAGAGCTGTTGAAACAAAGCTGCTGTGTTCATTAGGGAACAGCTCGTTTGTTTGGGTGGAAGTATTTGCTTCTTGTCTAATATTAATTGTCTGTGTGGGGAGATCTTCACCCTCCAGCTTGAGCTGAGGAAGACATAAGCTTCTCAAAGTTCTTTTAACCTTTCTGGTACAAATATTAAAGAAAAAATACCCAAGATCAGTTTAGATCTTGAGTTCAAGTTTTTGTCAAAACAATCTCCTTGAAGCCCAGGTTCAGTAGAATCATTTCAAAAGAAAATTACTGATTTTACAATCAACTACTTTTCTTCAAGTTGTGTTAGACATTCTTAGGAGAGAAGAAATCTGTATGTTTGCTATGCTTATGTAAGTACTTTTTCCTTTATTAATTGTTAACAAAAATGGCATTATTTTGCTAGCTTGGCTTCATCCACACAACTACTCAGAGATTTTAAGTAAAACTCGAATCTCTTCAAGTCACAGAGAGCACCTTTATACCTTGTGAGTGTTAACAAGCATGAGGGCCTGCAGAGACAGCACTTTCGGTCAATGAACACCAAAAGGAGTTTTTTCTTTAAAAAATCAGTGCATGATATCTTACTAATCCTGGTACTGTGCACTGATTCTGTGCAGAACAGATGTAAATAAAAAGTTAAGGAGAAAAAAGAAAAAAAAAGGCAACAGCATGTTTCAAAGAATTGTACAAAAATAAACCCGGGAAATTCGCGAGTTCTAGAAGCCACAGGTGGAAGAAATAATTCTCCATGTAAATTGTTTTTATCTAGTGCCAGGGTTTGTGTGGGTGCTGTGCAGATTACACTGCTGTTGCTTAACTGCTGTAACATCTGCAGGATTTCTGCAGCAAGACTACAAATGATTGGTGAGTATTTTGGCAGGAGGTTCCTCTCCCACGTTTCCAGTCTCACTGCTTGTTTTGACACGGACTGTGTGACAGACTTGGAGAGAGGAGGAATTCACTCCTAAGGAGATGGGGCTCCCTGCAGCTGCAGCTCCACTCCAGGACTATTCATGGCAAAGCTAAAACATTAGCAGGATACCCGGTAGGATGAGACCATTCACATTCAAATTTTTTTAGGGACTTTTCCATATTATAAGGCAGACATGGGAGCAAATCTAGAGAACTTCTGTGTGGATTTTGTCACTGATTAAAGCAGAAATCAAGAATCAATTTTATAGAGGTGTATAAACAGAGGGAGAAGAAGCTGCTGAAGTCCATTCCTATGTTAGAATCTGTTAGTATTGTTATACTATTTTTATAAATTGGGAATGGAATAAGGTGTGTGACAGTCAATTAATGGTGACAGAGCACTTCAGCTGTAGCAAGCCATGAGCCATCCCTCACATCCCTCAGAAGAGAAATTACATGTAAAAGACATAACCTACTCTATTTATCCCTACTGTGCATATTATCATCCATACAGGCCCCAAGCTGTGCACCTGCGGTGCCTTATTTAACTGTCTGTACTTTCACTTCATGTTTCCTTTTATCTTTATCATGCTGTTAAAATAAACAACTTAGATGCAAATTTTCTGGCAGAGAACAGAAAAAAATATGTTTAAGATAGGGCAAGATTAATATTTAACCAAGCAGACGAATTAAACAATAGCAAAAGTAGCACAGCTTGGCATCATCAAAGCAGCTAACTGTAAAGTAAGTGGAAATATTAGCAATAAAATCAGTAAGTTAAAAAAACACCTGCTGAAAGGCATGAGAACCTGAACCATCCTGATTTAGAGAAAGGGTTCATTCACAGGTCAGGACCACCACAGGCAGTGCTCCCCTGGGTGCTTATCTAAGGAGAGGCAAAGCCAATGTACACCACGTGAGAGGTGTGCAGGGCTTTGCATACTTATCCGTTTATGAAGTTACCATTGCATGGGGGCAGCAATGCTGAAATGCTATGGCCAGAACTCTCCACAGAAGATTACTGCATATCTTTCATGGGTGGCTCTGAGAGAGTGTGTGAGCACAGGCCCTTGCTGTGGGTCTGTTACCTGGCTTGTCTCAGTGCATCCCAGTCAGAACTGGGAGATGGGAAGTGGAGAAAAACTAAGGCCTCATACCTGGGAAAACAAAATAGAACAACCAGCAGTAAACACCCCAGAGATCCCCAAAATAAAATAAATAACTAAATAAACTAACAAATAAAATGTAAAAAACAAGACCAAAACAAAAATGGCCAGAAGGCTTCAGGGAACAGTGAGGACAGAAGACACACAGATGACTTGTACCTCCAAATATTCCCCCACAACCTCCAACTGATTTCAGCTGCTGGTCCTGTTCTACTTTGCCAGTCTAGTAACCTCAAACAAGCCGTGCTTGCAGATAACTTTCCACTCTGGAACCCAGGTAAGTCTGTTCTCTTCAGAGCATCCCTCAGCAGAACCTCACTGAGCTTCTACTGATTGCACAAAGAGTCACAAACTCCTGCTCATTTTGAAACCTGGCTCCATGAAAACCATCTGATGTGTCTTACATCTTGCATCAGAAAAGGCAGCAAATCATAGATTTACAGAATTGTTAGGATTAAAAAGGACCTCTTAGAGCACTGAGTCCAACCCTTTAGCCACACCACCGTGTTCACCACTGCTGCTACCCCTCCGTGGCATCCATCCTTTTTACAGAATGTTCTTATCAACCCTCCAGCCCTCTCTTTCTCTAAACTTCACTTGCACAGAAGTCATTTCATACCTTACCTCATCCTTAATTGCAAACTCCCAACCCTTTCCAGCTCTCACTCTCTCACCTCAGCCAGGACTGTACATGCCCTTCAATATGTGTGCAAATTCTGCATTTGTACTGCGGTACCATAACGGTCTTCCCTGTTCCTTTCCATGCAATCCCTGATGCTTCCTTAACCTTCCTGGCTCCTGCTGAGCACCAAGATCATTTCAGGAAATGATCTGTTCTCATCCTCAGTCCTGAGCCAGTCCTTTCAGGTGCAGAGCTCAGACTGTGTTGCCTCGTGTGCATCACTTGGTATTAATCAACGCTGGATTTCATCTGCCACTCTACTCGTGTTCCACGTAGGAGTATTGTAAATGACACACCGTGTCTGCGGCAGGGAAGCCAAGGAATGACTGAACAAAACCAAAAAATCTCATTCACTGCCCAGAACTGATTCACTGCTTGGTCATGTCCATCCTACACAACAAATGAGACAGGAGACCACTGGTGAAAAAAAACGCATTACTTTAAAAAAAAATCTCACAATCATGATAACACACACATGGAAAATACAGAAAATTATTTGATTTAGCCAAATCTGAACTTCATGACTCTGCAACTTTAGTACTATCTCTACCACGAATAATTGCACCAAGTTGTAAAACAGGTAATTCCACAGTGTAAGGTCTGGTTTGCAACCTTCAATTTTTGTACTCATTACAGGTGGACACTGGATTACTCTAACTTAGTCTCCCGAGACCCAAACCTACACATTTTCTCGTCAAATCTGCTGCACAACCTTCTGGTTTTTACATCACTCACAAGAATGACCTTTAATGAAGAGCTAGCTTAAACAGCAACATGAAAAAGAACTTATAAATGTTAGGAATGTTGTTTTTCCCTTTCAACATCCCCAAGCTTTGATGTTCCTTCTAATGACTGCATAATTGAAGACTGTATTTTCTCTCATACTTCAGTATTACAAATATTGAAAAGCAGTGATTTTAACAATACAAAAGCAATATTTTTTAATTGAATTAGTTCCTAGTGGGAAAACCCAGTATTATTTATTCTTACTTTGCTTTCTAAACAATCTGTAAACATAATGGGTTAATTCATAAAGCAAACTGAAATTAATTCATAAAGCAAATGGTGTAAGTGATTTTACACAAAGTCTGATTCCAAAGACAGAGAATATTCATTATTCAAATAAAAATTGCTGAATAGAAGTTTGCAACAAGTTCATCACACCTTGTAATCACATAGCATATACAGAATAAGCACGGAGCCAGACGCAGCCAGCAGGGGTGTAGGAAAGGCAGGTCCAGGCTGATGTCCTGTGACCAGGTGACCCACCCGGTGGATGAGGGGAAGGTGTGGATGCGTCACCTGGACTCCCACGGCATCTCCTGGAAAAGCTGCTTTCCAGGGCCCAGAGAGGGGCATCTCCCCTGGGATAAGGACTGGCTGGTGGCCGGGCCCAGGGACAGTGGGATGTGCTGCACCCAGCTGGTGTCTGGTCACCAGCAGTGTCCCCAGGGAGCAGTGCTGGGCCAGTCCTGTTCAATACCTTCAGTGATGACCTGGGCAAGGGGATCGAGTGCCCTGTCAGTAAGTTCACAGATGACACCAAGCTGGGTGGCAGTGGGGATCTGCTGGAGGGCAGGAGGGCTCTGCAAAGGGATCAGGACAGGCTGGATCCATGGGCCAAGGCCATTGGTGTGAGGGTCAACACAGACAAGTGCCACATCCTGCACTTTGCCCTCAACAGTGCCCTGTAATCCTGGCTGGGGCAGAGGGGCTGGAAACCTGGGAAAGCCGCTGGGGTGCTGGTGACAGCAGCTAGACATGAGCCCAGGGGCACCCAGGTGGCCAAGAAGGCCAATGGCACCTGGGCTGTATCAGGAATAGTGTGGCCAGCAGGCCTAGGGCAGTGACTGTCCCCTGCACTGGGCACTGCTGAGGCTCCATCTCGAGTGTCCAGCTCTGGGCCCCTCAGTTCAGGCAGGACCCTGAGGGGCTGGAGCGTGGCCAGGGCAGGGAACGGAGCTGGGGAAGGGGCTGGAGCCCCAGGAGTGGCTGAGGGAGCTGGGAAAGGGGCTCAGCCTGGAGAAAAGGAGGCTCAGGGGGGACCTTGTGGCTCTGCACAACTCCCTGACAGGAGGGGACAGCCGGGGGGGTCGGGCTCTGCTCGCAGGGAACAGGGACAGGAGGAGAGGGAACGGCCTCAGGCTGGGCCAGGGGAGGCTCAGGGTGGACATCAGCAGGAATTTCCCCATGGAAAGGGTGGCCAGGCCTTGGGGCTGCCCAGGGAGGTTTGGAGTGCCCATCCCTGGAGGTGTCCAAGGAAGGGCTGGAGGTGGCACTCAGAGCTCTGGGCTGGGGACAAGGTGGGGGTCAGCCACAGGCTGGACCTGATGGTCTGGGAGGGATTTTCCAGCCTAAATGATTCTCTGATAAATTTCCTAACGCTGAACATCACTGTCTTGTAATCTAAGGATCACGGGAAGCACACAAGACTAAGAGGAGCAGTGATCCATGCTCATGCAGAAATTATTTTCTCCTGATGTCTTCTCACCCATCAATCAATGACCAGAGCTCTAGACATAGTGGATAAAAAATCCACTGAGATCCATGCGGATGATTTACTGTCTTACACAGATTTTCACGGCTGATTTTGAGACTGGGGTCTTCAAAGCAGTTTCTCGACATTCCGATGGGAAAGAGGCAAGTGTGAGTTTACAGCTGGATTTTGCTTTATCACACATAATCAAAATGAACTGTGGGTTTGAGCACATCAAGCCAAAGGGAAATTGATTTTGTAGACTTTTAAAAAATTGGTATTTATTTGCAACATGACCTATGAGAGGACTCCGTTAGTGAAAGATATTAATATGCCAAAGGGTACAGAGCAAGACAAAGCAGCACATTCAAAACTTAAATCAAGTATTTCATGTTGCATTAAATACCTTCAGTCAGTAGCTGCTTTCCAAGGAATATTAAGTACACACTTGCAATAAGTAATACTGCATACCACCTTTGGACATAGAAAACCTCATTTGAAAAAATAAAATCATAAATTGTAAGTGAATAAAAAAATCATCCAAACAAGAAAGATATTATCTGGATGCTTAGCAGATCGCATACATGTCAAATATTAATCTTCCAGTAACAGGTCGGATTAGAAATACTAAGAAATCAATTAATAGGTGTGGAAAAGGCCTTAAAAATACCCAGTTCCAACCCTGCCATGGGCAGGGACACCTTCCACTAGACCAGGTTGCTCCAAGTCCCATCTGACCTGAGCATTTGCTCATAAGAACACAGAGGTTTGTTGCTGAGGACTGGTCACCTCTGGAGAACCTGTGTGTCCCCCTGTCACCTCTCTGTGCTCAGCACAGCCCCTCACCTGGCGGGCTCCCGTGCCCAGCTGCAGCTGTGGCAATGGCAAAGGCAGAAGCAGGAGACACTGAGCAGTGGCTGTTGTCAGCAGTCTGCACTGTAAAGGGAAAAGATAGGGAAAAATTAACTCCTACAAACTTTTCAGTAAACAACAAGACTTAGAATCTTCAGAAATGTTTGTAACTTTGCGAACATTTTATTTATTAACCTTTTCAGATGATTTTCTGCAAAAGACAACAGAAGTATCATAATCATATTTATGATGCTTATATTTCCACATCAGTGTAATTAATGTTGCTATAGAAAAAACATCTAAGACACTGCCAAGGTGAGGAACAAGATATTAACCAAATAGAAGGGGAAAAGAAGAAGAGAAACAGAAAAACAATGGCATAGAAAATTAACCTAAACAAAATATTCTGTCAGAGAATTAAGCATATTCACCATCTTCTGATAACTGGATTCACACGTTTTCCCTGGTCGCTGCCCAGGATGAGCAGAGTTTTCCAGATTTTATCAAACTTTCTCTACAGGGAGTGCTGTGAACACTGACTAGGACTCAGAGAATATGACACTGCCCACAGTTTCCAGCTCCCAAATCTTGCCTTTTTGCCACAAATGTGCCCAATCACAGAAAATTACTATTGGTTTAAATCTAAAGCATCCTGGCACCTTATTACCCAGGTGAGAAGACTCTGCTCTGCTTTTGTTTTTGTCCCAGGTATGAAACACCTGCCCAGAAACCTGGGTTGCAGGAGGTGGCAGCATTTTAAGTGTTCATGGACACAGCTCACAGCCACACTAATGATTTCAAAGAGCCATGTGAGAGCTATTTGAGGAGCTCCAGCTCTCTTCTTCCTCTTCAATTGAGCAGCTTATTCAAATTTTGGAATGAATAATGTGAGACCATCTGTAAATGTTCAGTGTTACACAAAGAAACAGACACAGTCACTCCCCATTGACAACAATGGGTGTTGTGTGTTTCATGATTACAGATGGTGCCCAAAATATGTCCCCTCATCAGCTGAAAAAAATATGTCAAAGTCTTGAGAGTTCTGTGAGAACAGGACTGATTCAATATTAGTCTTGAACTTGGGCACATCCTGCTTGAGCTATTTCAGAACGCTGAATCATACTGAAGTCTCAACATGCTTCCATGTCTCATTATTGCTACTCAAATTTAACAGGCACACTTCACATTTTAATGGCTTTTTTATTTTTAAAACCTGAGAAATAAGAAAAACACAAGCAAACCAGACGACTCAAACACTATTATTGCTTTCTACCTTCCAGCACAGATCACAGGTGCAGTGATTAAACTCTGTTTAGAGTGACTGTCAGCTCTCACCTCCCGGCTGCCGGTAGCGGAGGTGACGCGGTGTCGAAGGGGACCTGCATGGGGACAGCTCTGCGGTGTCCACCACCGAGGTGCTTTCAGGAATGGTCCTGTCCACTGACACGGATTCAAGAACTGCTGCTTTAAAAAGAGAATAAATGTCAGTACTGATGATCATGCATAATTTGGTTTACAGTTGTTTCAACCAGTACCGCTCCTGGAACTTGCCATGAGATTTTGCCATTAACGCAGCAATAATTATCCTCTGGATGGAGTTAAAGGAGTGGGAAAGTCTTGTACCTTTGACAGAAAAGCTCATATATAACGAAATTGGTGAAAACCAGCAAGTTGTCAATTTTAAGGTATGTTGGATAAAACTGCACTTTCAATCAGGAGAATATGCAGTGACATGCACACATAATATGGGTACTTGAACTCACAGGTTTTCCATGACCTAGGGAGAATAATCCTTGTAGAATAACAAAGTGTAATCAAAATCTATCTAATAAAATTGCCAAACAGCGCTGGAGAGCAGACTAGTCCACGGTGGAGTTCTTTTATCAGTAGAACAAAAAAAGGAATGGGATAAACACTACTTCCAAAATGAGGGAAAACAAGCTGATAAAATACACCCTGCATTTGATGTGAATGACAGCTCTGCCTGCAGCATAAGCATTGTGTATATAAAGCTAAACATAAACAAAAACTTTGGAAAACAAAAACTCTGAAAGCAAACAACTTTGAAAGTAGGCAAAGAAGGTGAAAATTCCAGCATGTAAATGGACAACAATCACCATAATAATATGTCCTGGGGAACAGAATTTGTGCAGTTGTACTGGATGTAGAGGAAGCCAGAGCTGTCTTCTTGGAACTCTGGCAGTACCAGAGCAACAGGACTACCCATTTCCATCCCCCTTAAGAGATTTCTTTTTAAACTTACTCATCGTCCTCAACATGCTGCATGCAGCTGGACGACAAGGGACTCTCTACTGCAGGACAGAGCTCTCCACCTGCAAATCCCTCCAGACTGAGTGCAAGCTGTCCAGCAGGAGATCCCCAGAGGGGTGGGAGACACTGCACTGACAGCAATTTGGCATTATTATGGGCTTCTGGTCATTTCCAAATGTTCCTCATGCTGTCCAGGTAACACTTCCAGCTTTGACAGACCACAATGAGAAACATGAATAATTCTCCAACAGTGCCTGGACACTCAGGCAGAACAACCTGCTCTTTACCAGTTCTCTTTACAATATGCAGAAAAAATGCTACACCTAAGACAGCAGTTACCTGTCTGCGATTAATTTTAATGCATGGCCTATATTTTGGGATGTGCTGTGCTATCATCACATTGGTTTGAATGTGGCTACAGTAGAACACAAGAAGAATTTGCTCAACTTTGCATAGAAAAAACTCTATCTTATATATATAAATAGTCTGTTATGCAATTCATGTAAAAACATCCAGCATACTGGATATATAATAGCCATGATTATGCACAACAGCAAACCAGTATTTTTTGAAAACATAAAGCATAAGCAAAGATCACAGAATAACAAAATACCCTGAGCTGGAAGGGACCCGCAAGGATCACCCAGTCCCACCCCTGTCCCTGCAGACCCCCCAACAATCCCACCCTGTGCATCCCTGGCAGCGCTGTCCAAACGCTCCTGCAGCTCTGGCAGCCTCGGGGCCGTGCCCATTCCCTGGGGAGCCTGGGCAGTGCCCAGCACCCTCTGGGGGAAGGAACCTTCCCCTGATATCCAGTCTAAAACTGCCCTGGCACAGCTCCAGCCGTTCCCTGGTCCTGTCTCTGTCACAGGGAGCAGGGATCAGAGCTGTCCCTTGGGATGAAGCTGCAGCCCCTCAGTCTCCTCTGTTCCAGCTGAACACACCCAGTGCCCTCAGCTGCTCCTCGTGTGGCCTCTCCAGACTCTTCCCCATCCCCATGTCTCTCTTTCGGACACTCTGTAAGAGCTTTAGCTCTTGCTGATATTACGGTGCCCAAAACTGTCCTGAAGACTCAAAGCGAGGCTGCACCAGCCGGCGATGCTGGGTCTGGTGCCCCCCAGGACAGGGATGTCCCTCCTGGCTCCAGGGCATTGCTGACTGAGATCCAACTGGACATGGACCAGGACCCCCAGGTCCCGTCCCACAGCTGCTCTCCAGCCCCTCATTCCCCAGTCCATCCACACAGCCAGGGGTGCCTATCCCAGGTGCAGGATCCCTTGTCAAACCCTGCACAGTTGGTGATTTCCCACCCCTCATTTGCTGAGCTCTCTCTGCAGGGCCTCTCTGCCCTCGAGCGAGTCAACAGCTCCTCCCAGTTTAGTGTCATCAGCAAACTTACTTAGTATTCCTTACAGTCCTGTGTCCAGGTTGCTAATGAAGATATTGAAGAGCACAGGGCCGAGGATGGAACCCTGGAACCCCAGCAGTGACTGGTGCCAGCCTGGTGTCACCTCAGTCCCTGCCACCCTCTGTGCCCGACTCAGGAGCCTGCTGCCCACGATGTTTTTATCCACCTGTGGGCTGGACAGTTTGTCCAGATGGATCCTGGGAGAGACCGTATCAAAAGCTTTGATGAAGTCCAAAAAGATCACATTACTGCCCCTCCTGGGTCAGCCAGGTGTGTCACCCTGTCATAGAAGGAACTCAGGTGCGACCAGCAGGACTTTCCCCTTGTGAAGCTGTGCTGACCTATTGTTGCCAGATGAATACCTGTTTGCTCAGCTGGTAGGGAAGAGAATGATTATTTTGTAAAATCACTGGCCTGTGGAACTGCATAATGGGGGTCATGTTAAACATCAACCAAGAAGAGGAGCAGAAGAATACAATTTCATCTCCAAAATAATGAACTACATTGGCTGTGCCAACTCCAGATTTGGGAAAGTAACACCGAACTCATGGGGCAGTCAAGTGTAACTTCAGGGCTGACAACCACCAGAGACCACTGTGGAGACCCCTGAGACAGACAAACTCATATGAAAAGGGAAGGAACATATGTTGATGACTTTGGGGGAATGATTATCCTATGTGTTTGTTCAGGGAAAGCCTGTGAGCATGCATGTAAAATACAGCCTGTGAACAGGAGCCTTCTCTGTGGTCAGCACGCACGGTATTTCAGAGGAGACAGCCCCTCATGCCTCCAGCTGAATGAAGAATGGCTGCTGCTTAATGCTGCACTGGTGTTGGGGAGGTTTTGTCCATTTTTCAGTAACAGAGCCTGTGTTGTCCTCCAGGTGTATTTCAATACCTCCCAGAATAAATTTCTCCATGACCTCACCAGGCACTGAAGTGAGATTGATGGGCCTGTAGTTTCCAGGGTCACCCTTTCTGCGCTTTTTGAAAATTTGGGACAATGTTGACCAGCTTCCACTCAACTGGGACCTCTCCAGATTCCCAAGACTGTTCAAATATCAAGAGAAGCCTCACAATGACATCAGCCACCTCTTTGAGTATTCTCAGACGAATCCCATCTGGCCCCATAGATTTATAGGAATCCAGCTGGTGCAGCAGATCCCTACAACTTCAGGATCAACTGTGACTTTATCATTCTCAAGCCATGGTCATTCAGCTCAGGCCACTGGGACTCCCTTAGCCCATGCTGAAGAGAGGTAAGGAAAACATCAAATATCCCCGTCTTGTCAAACTCCCTGTTTGTGAGGTGACCACC
>VZTF01001764.1:4051-73914 GCA_013397755.1 Cnemophilus loriae
GGAGGTGGCCAGAGGTGGGGGCCTGACCCAGCCCAGTGGATGGTAAAAGGGAGCCGGGCCCCGGCCCTCGTGGGGAGAAGGCAGGGGAGGGGAAAGGCTCGGCCCGGCAGATGGTAAAAGGGGGCCAGGCCCGGCCCTCGGGGAGCCGGAGGAGAGGGGAGAGGGCCTGCCAGGCAGGCCCAAAGGCCTACCCTGGCAAAAACCCCCGCCCCAGATCCCCTGTTACCCGTTGGAACGCCGGAAGCCAAAGAGGAAGTTCCCAGTGTCCAGCTCCTTAAATACTGTATCTCGCAGAGGGCGTACCTTAAATGTCATTGGCCCACGACACCCTGCCACTCCACAGGACCTGGCAGGGTGAAATTCACCTAGAAACCTGTCAACCCACAACAATTAGGAAAGAGGGAGTAGTTATTATTTTAAAATGTAACCTCATGAATTTCTTATCTAAACTGGAAAATCCTTCAAGACAGAAACGTGTTTGAACTCTGCAGTACAGATGTTCCCTCCGTTTTACAAGTACACGCACAGGGGTACAGACAGAGGGAAACTACATGACAGAGATGAGAAAAAAGTGCTGAGGTGCAGATGGAGCTGTAAATTAATTGATGGAAGCAGGGAATGATGGGGGAGAGGGAGTCCATCTGGGAGACGGTCTGAAGTGGAGCACCAGGTGACAGGGGTTGAAGCCACCACACAGCCCCAAACTTCCCCTGAGCTCTGAGCATGATCATACAGTAACTGTGTAAATATTACAGTTGTATGTCAAAAATCCAATAAAATATGCCAGTTATGCTGGATTTGCAAATAGGTATTTTTTGCCTTTTTTCAAATCTACAGCTCAGGCTGAAATTCTGGGAGGAATGGGGCTAGGAAAACCCCTGTGGATGGGAACCAAAGCCACTGCTGGCACACGTGGCCAAGGAGCAAGTTGCCAACATTTTCTTTCAGTTTTCTTCCAGATCATTGTTTGCTCCCGCTGCTGCTACCGATTTCCACGAGATGGAGCTATTCTAACATGGATTTGGCAGCAGACCGTGGGGAACTAGTGTGCTACTGCATTTTGGGTTTTTTTTTTAATTTCCATGACAGTATTTCTGAAGTGTGTAGAATTTTATGAAAAATTGTCATCCAAAAAACAGCAAATCCCAAAAGCAACAGCTGGAGCTTAATGCACATTTGGATAAGCTGTGTCATCAAAAGACCTCTTGCAAAAATTGCTCCCAGGCGGTGGAGGTAAATACAGAGCAGCTTTGCCCCTCACTGTTGGGCTGTGCACCCAGCCTCACCTTCTGGAGGGTCTGTTTTGCCATGGCCAAGGAAACTTCCAGTGCCCCATGTCCTGAGCACATGAAGGGTGGCTCTTTGACACCAATCAGACCTTGCCTATGGCCCCACTCTGCAAACCTCAGCCTTCTGGGGCAGCAGACTGCCTTTGCTGAATCGTGATTACTCTCTCCTGTGGCATTTCTGTCCTTTTAAATCAATTTTTAAAAATCTAGTTATGTCTTTTTCCATGTGCCATCTTCTTCCACTGCAGCATCTGCTCATTCTCTGCTTTGCCCCCACCAGCCCCATTCCGCAGGGAGTCACAATGCAGACAAAAATTGATGTAAACACTGTTGCTTTATGATATATGTCTGACAACCTCCTGGCATGCCTCTCTTTTGATCAAGTCATGCCCACAGAGCCAAAGTCCTCCTGCCCTTGTTGCTGGGGCACACCTTCAGCCCCTATACACAGCAGCAGCTCAGGAAGAGGTGTTTATCTGGGGGCTTTCAATAGGAGCTGTCAAAGTTAGGGCCAGGTTTATATGCAGTGTTTGTAAGGCTTGGAAGAAGGGTATCATGAGCACCCCTTGCTTGCAGCTTGTGTTGCAAGTTGTTCAGGGCTGCGCTGGCATTGCTGTGAGAAGCTGGTGTTCTCTGCTGGCACACAGGAGATAAGTGCTATCTCTGTGATAAGGTGTTGCTGGCAACGGGTGCCTGCCCTGGGCCCATGGCCACCCAGGGAGCCGGTGGGCAGAGGTTTCCTTCCCGAGCAAGTGCCCGGTGCTGGAGGCTGCGTGCTCCCCTCGCCTGCCACAGCACAGAGCCCGCCGGCTGCTGCTTGTCAGCCACACGGGGCCTGAACTCCTCCCCGCTGCGGGTCCTGGCTGAGTGGAAACCACGGCAAGATAAATAAGGGTCAGCTATCTGGGCAGGGGGCTGCCATTGCCAGATCTGGTGACACTGCACCTGTCCAAATTCCCGTGTGAAATCTTAATTCACAAAGACTGGAGCATGAATGTGTTTGACAATTGTTGGTTAGGCTTTTTTTACAGTGTGGTGTAACATCCATCCTTTCCTGCCCCCAAACCTGTGCTTTACAGTGGAGGGAGATTTTGGGGAAATATAAAGGGCTCTTGTGAACTCCCAAGCAGAGGATTGTCCTCTTTGCAGGCATCCCTGAGGCAGACCAAAACCTTTGGTACACTCTTAGCACACAGGCACTTATCAAGCACCGTCTGTCTCTTGCTTTTCAAGACCAAAACAGAGACAGAATCAACATAGTTTCAATTTCTTTAATCTGATGACCACCTGGAGCAGCTGATAAGTGTGTCTGGGAGGCCCCAGAGAGCAGGCAGCCTTCAGCTGTCCCCACTTCGAAGAAGTGCTTTGCTGTGTGTCCTACAGAGGAAGTTTGCTCCTCTTCCTCTCACTCTTCAGTCTCCAAAAAGAACTGCTTTGAAGTGATTTTGCTTGAGCCACTTCACTGCCACTATATCACTTGTCCTTTCACAGAGTCATTAAAGTCCTCTAATACGGGTTATTTAAACATAGCTTTAAAGGTGTAATTTTCATAGAAGTGTGTGTCTATTTGTGCATGCCTAGTATGCAGTTCCTATGCTCCACATGTGTGTGCCCTTGACATGCTGGCCTGCCTGGCTCAGGCTTGCATGCACCCAGCTGGCTGTGTGGGTGCCCAGGCGTGCCAGGAGCACGTCCAAATACAAATGGCATTTGCTATTGGCCATGAAAACCTGCAGTGTGCAAACCCTGTGGATGTTCAGGGTGTAATTCTTGGGGATGACAAACTGTCCGTATCTCCTTGTGGATTGCACTGCTGTGTGAATTCCCTGAGACCAATTGGTTCCGATCCCAAAGCTCCTGAAGCTGTGCCCCTGGAAGATTCACCCAGATGGAAGGAGACAGTGAGGGAGGGAGCAGGCTGATGGCAGAGTGTGGGAGAGTGGCACAGGCAACACTGGTTCCAGGAGTAAAAAAAATAGTGAGCTGAGGTACATTATTCTGCTTGCATGCAGGTCCTTGCTTTGGTCAGGTAGCCAAGCTGGAGGACAGCAGAGGGGGAACATCTTGCTTGCCAACTCCCCTGCAGGCCTACCATCCAGTCAGGGAGAGCTGAAATTAGCCAGTGAGGGGTGCCTGCCCGTGGACACCAACTGCTCACAGAGCAATAAATGATCGTGTTTCTTCACGAGGAAGAAGGTGAGGTGTGTGGTATCTCTTGCAAGCACTGGTGCCACAGATATTTATTCCTTTCATGTGAGAATAAAAAAAATGCCAGAAGGACCTAATAAATCACAGTATAAATTGCTACTATTTGAAAGATCTGGGCTAGAAATTACTTGAACTTTCATGAGTTTCACATGTCAGGGGAGTGGGTGATTTAGGCTAGTGATTATTCAAGACACAGGGTGTGATTGGACTTTTAGGATTTGGAAGGATTACACATGCTTGTCACGTGGGTGTTTAATCTCTCTTCAGTTTGTAAATGTTGAAACTATAAATCATCACACCCTTGGTCCGTGGCATAGGACAAACTGCGCTGATTTCCTCCCACCTCAGCTTAGATTAACTGCTTTTCTCCAGTGCTATTAATGCCCTCCAAATTATGACTTTTTCCTTTTTTAGCCCACACTGTTGTGTGCACACACACATATGCAGGCAGGCATGTGTTTCATAACAGGTTTTTGTGCTTGTGACTCAGAGCTGAACTATTAAACCATAACACATGGCTGACATCTGGAATTCTCTCAGACTTTTTTGTCATTTGAATATTGGTAGCCATGGTTTGCTACTCTCCTTTCCTCTAAAATGTAACTTTCTTTATTCTCAGCTCGTAAAAACAGAGCTAGAAGGTTTTATTGAGCCCGTTGGTGTCACTTGATCAATATATATAGAATATTTTGTCCAAGCCTGCTTTAAAGGCACATGTGTTCAGAGAGTTTGGCAGAAAGGTCATACCGAAGAAAGCCTCTGCTTCATCTTTAGGTTTAAAATGATTGCATACCATGAGAATATTCAGAAAAATCATTGTTCTTGCACAGCAAGAGCCTGTGGTTGCTAAGAGTCGAAAGCAGTCACCTGCTAGCTAGCAAAGTGGGATAAGATTTACAAATGGATTGGCTTGGTGTTTGAATATAATTATTTACATTAATTCCTCCAAATGAATGCCACTCATTTGGCTGGTTTTAGAGCAAGATTAAAATATGCTGGTATTTGCTGTAATGTGGAATAGTTTGTCTTACCTGTGTCTCACAGGGGGTTGTGTGCTATTCCCAGGGCTGTTTGCCATAAACTAGTACCATCCTGCAGAGATTAGGATTTTGCATTCTTCTTTAAATATTGTGGGGTTGCCACTCAGAGTGCTGTAATTAAGGATGTGTTAAATTTCACATTGATACCGAGGATGTAATGAAAACTTCTGTCTATCTGCCACTGTGATAAGTGTCAAGCAAAAGGGGTGAACTGGGGGAGTTGTTCCTGGCTTTGACTCAGAAAATCATCTAATCTTATTTTTCAATCCAGCCCTACGAGCACATTTTTAAATTTGAGGATTGTCTGATTTTCCACTGACATTGAGAAGGATGTAACACTGCTTCACTGCTGCTTCAGGATGAGAGGAGGAGCATTGTCTGAAGCCTATGTTGTCCCCTCTAAGAATATAGTATGTCTTCAAGGCACCTTCTTTGCCTGGTGACGGGCTGCAAAAGAGGGGTGACTGCCACTAAGTTAAAGGAGGTGATCATGGAGGTTTCTGAGAGATGGACATATGAAGGTTTGTTGCAGAGGCTTTTTAGTCTTTGGCTATGAGAGCAAAAAGTGGCAGTGGTGGGGCAGCTCTGTGATGCCTTTGAAGGTATGCATGTTGTAGCAGTGAATTAATGTCATTCGGTGCAGGTTTTTCATGTGATTCACTGTAAGGCCTCTCAGATTCAGCAGAGAAGGCTTCACCTGCAGCACTTGGTCTATGGCACAGATCTGACACATATAGCTGACTCTGGTGATCACTTGTCTGTGTGCCTGAGCCACCAGCTTTCCACTTAAATATTTTTTGAAAATCTTTTTTCAGCTGTCGTGTTTCAGATCTGGTTATGTCTGTTCTGTTCACGGTAGCTGAGTAAAATTCTCATGTCAGTGGTTCAGAAAATAATTTGTGCTCTGGCTCAGATGGTCAGGTCTCTGACTCTTACTGCTTTTTAGTAATAACACCAAGCCAAGGGAGTCTCATTGTGACAGGCTGTGACCCTTAAACACATGATGGCTTGGAAGAGCATTCTTCCCAGGGTCTTTCATCCTCACCGCTGCACTTCCTCACTGACTGAACAAGTAAGTACATTATTGTACTCACCTGTCATGATTAAAGTGGAGTCCTTTGAACTCCTACAGACTGGTTTCTTCATCAAAAGCCTCTGGTGCTGATGTGGCCCTGAACTGTATGAATCCTTGCAAGAAGGTTTTTCAGTGCATGTGGATACATGTGCACAGATTCACTAAAAGTAAGTAATATTTGACCAGCCTGTTTGCCTTCTACGATGAAACAGCTACCTGGATGGATGAGGGGAGAGCAGTGGATATTGTTTAACTCAACTTCAGCCTAGGCTTTGACAGTTTCTCTCACAACATCCTCATAGACAAACTCAGGGATGTGGGCTGGATGAGTGGACCATGAGGTGGATTGAGAACTGGCTGAACAACAGATCCCAGAGGGTCAAAATCAGTGGGACAGGGTCTAGTTGGAGGCCTGTCCATAGTGTCCCTCAAGGTTCAATGCTGTACTGTATAACTTATTCATCTGACTTGGATGAAGGGGCAGATGCCTCCTCAGCAAGTTCACCAAGGACACAAACCTGGGAGGAGTGGCCGATCCCCCAGAGGGCTGTACAGCTCTTCAAAAGGACCTTGACAGGTTGGAGAGCTGGCCACCTGGAGTGCTGTGTTCAGTTCTGGGCTCCTCAGGAAAAGACAGACATGGAGCTCCTGGAGTGGGTCCAGCGGAGGCTACAAAGATGGTGAGGGACCTGGAGCATCTCTCTTATGAGGAAAGGCTGAGGGAGCTGGGCCTGTTCAGCCCTGAGAAGAGATGACTGAGAGGGGACCTCATCAATATGTACAAGTATCTGAAGGGAAATTGCCAAGAAGGTGGACCAGGCTGCTCGTGGTGGTGCTGAGCAATAGAACGAGGCAATGGGCAGAAACTGATGCCCAGGAAGTTCCACCTGGACATGAGGAAGAGCTTCTTAACTGTGCAGGTGACCATGCACTGGAACAGGTTTCCCAGAGAGGTTGTGGAGTCTCCCTCACTGGAGATATTCAAAAACTGCCTGGACACAATCCTGTGCCATGTGGTTTCAGATTACCCTGCTTGAGCAGGGAGGTTGAACAACTTGCGGTCCCTTCCAACTTGACCCATTCTGTGATTCTGTATGTTAAAGTGACCCTCGTGGCTGTGCCCTGATTTTAATCGACGCAGAGGTGGCCTTCAGTAGGGGTGGCCATGGCCAGAGCAGTACCAGCCCATCTGCAGCCCAGAGCAGACAAGACCACGCAGTCCATCTCCTCGAGCTGGTATGCAAATGTAGCTGTATTTTAGCTGCTGACAGCTCTGCTAATGGATTATGTGGGTACACAAAAGTGATGTGCTATAAACAGCAATTTAAAACTGTGTTGTCAGAGTTTCAAAATCAATCTCGATTTTTGATATGGCCAGACATACTACTTTTTTGCATATTATAAGGATTAGAGCTTATTGTTATGGTTATCAGGTGCTTCTGATTGTCAAATTCTGACAAAGTGTGAGACCCTGAGTTGAGCACTTCCTCACCAGATCTCTGAGCCAAGCTGATTTTGCTGGAAAACTTCAGCCTAAACACTTGGCCCTTTTTGAGCACAAATCCTGTTCAGGTAAATCTTGGTGGACACCCTCTCCTGCAGTGACCCATGCTTGCTTCATCCCTTGGAGTGGCTCAGTGGGGCCACATGCCCTGGGACTTGCACCAGCCCATGTCGATGCCTCTGCCACCAGCCGAAGTGTGTGCAGTCCCCATGGAACCCAGCACTGTGCTTCAGCTTGGGGTTGGTGGTTTATGCTTTTCCTGTCTGGGATGGGATAGGAGGGACTGTCTTTGTGTATGGCCCTCACTGAGGACCACAGTTTTGGCTTGCCTCTTGTAAAATGAAAATTACTGCTTCCCACACCTCCCTACCCCTTGCCCATCTCCCCAGGCTGCCTTGAAAATGAACATGTTGTTTCTGAAGCACTCACGTATTGCAGTGGCATGGGAGAAAACAGGCAGAAATTAATTAGTCCGTCTTCAGAGCAGGGTTTTGGGGATTACAGAAAATAAGCCTGTTAATCATTATGGAGAAGGTAGAATGGTCTAAACTGGGTCCTCACTCACCCTGGGTACTTAATGACATGTTTTCACTAGAAAAAAATGGTAAGATCACGTTAATTAAAGGCTATGCTAGAATGCATATGTACAAGGGGGGTAATTGAAGAATGCTGAATGTCTGCCAATTTGACATTACCTAACTAGCTTGATTTTTCAACCATAGTAATATTCTCATATTTATGTGTTTTTTGCCATATGAAAGAAAAATATTTAAGCAAAATAGCATACTGAGCAGAGTAAATTACAACAGCAGGGTTTCTTGTTACTCTGTGCCTGATGGAGAAAATGAAAAAGGATGGTAAAGGGAGCAGGGAAGCAATGGTTTGTGTATAAAAAGCTACTGTAACAGTGGTGATCTGTCTGCTGTAGTAATGAAGTCAAGCATTTGGAATAATATGATTTCACAGCAGGACAGGATAGTTGAGCTGTGTTGAGCTGAATCTATATTAGATGGTGTGAGTTATCTACATGAAACTACAGAAAAGGTTAAATTTTAATTTTATTTAATAGTGGGTCACAGCAGACAGGATCACCTTATGAGTTTTCTAAGTTCCTAGCTTTCCCTGTCTCTAGCTTGTTATTCATTAGAGCTCTGTGGGCTCCATGCAGCACTGGGCTTGCAAATTCATGGTGCTAGCCCTCTTCCCCAGGCTCCTTACTCTTGTACTGTGCTGTCAGACGCAATATTCAAAGACATCATTCTCTTTAATATCTCTGGTTTCTCTGCATATGTCTCTGGTAGAAAAAAAAAAGACAATTCTGCCATCCTGCAGCTAAGAAGCCCTGACACAATAGTTGCTTTTTCAACAAAATGTGGTTGGGTTTGTACCCTCAGATCTCCAAGTATCTTAGACCACCAGCTCCTCATCTGATCTCTGTGTCTTTGTGCTCTTCTTTTCTTGGGCTGGCACCTTATGGCTCATTTCTTCACACCTCTTTTGAATTTCCCCATGCTGTTTTCAGACTTATGCTTCTGAACTAGGTCAAAAGCTTCGGCCTTTTACAGGTAGTTTCCAGACAGAATTAATTCTGCTGGAACACCTCTGAGGAAAAAGAAAAATCTGATTAAAGATAGGAAAATCAAACCACACACAACGTGATTATACCTGAATCTGTTGGAAGTCAGCTGATTTTCCAGATGATTTAAAACCATTAAATTGAGCAAGGACAGATATGCATCATTACTCGATCTTATCTTCATTGCCCTGGACGCCTTTGATCTCCATTTGTCCTTGCCCTGTTTGTTTATGCTCTTTCATGCCTTTCTTCAAAGTAGACTGTAAAGCCTTTGGGACAAAGTTGTGTGTCGGTAAATGGGAAGGACAGACTGACTCCCTCATCTTGCCCAGTCTTAACTGTGGGAAACGGGTGAATGCAGCAGTGCTGACAGCAAGAATGGGTAAACCTTGGAGTACTGAAATTTACCTGTGGCAACACTACGCGTGGGGACTAAGTTTGCCTGAGCAGCTTATGTGGATTTCTTGGTGGCCAGGGGAGTAGCTGCTTGGGGCACCTGTGCCGCACTCAAGACCCAGCCTGGCCAGCACTGTAACCTGTTACTGACCAGAAGCCGTGGCCAAGGGACATCAAAAATCTGTTACAAAAAACAAATGAATCGTAGAAACATCACATGTTTGTAGCCTAAGGTTTTGTATAGTTTTCACTCCAAGGGGATATTCATAAAGAGTTTCAATTACTATTGCAGAAGCAATGATCTTCAAGACAATCTCAAATAATTAATTATTGTCAGATTTTACACAAACAAAGACTATTATGAGGAAGAACTAGAGATAAGACAACCAGTGGAACAATATCAGAAGATTACCCTAGAAATGTGCATTGATCTTCTTAATGTTTTTAATTGTGTTTAGTGCTTCAGGGAATAACCTATGTGAAAAAGCTGTTGTAATGCTAAATTAGAGAGGAACAGTTGTGAGGAAGACAAGTCTTAAACACCTGGTGCAATGCAAAAGCCCAAACTGAACCAGAAATGCTACTTACAATGCAAATATAAAACAACTGTAGTTGTTTTCCCTAAAGACCATTCTCTAGACTTTGTTACAGCGGCTAGGGGATATTTTAACTCTTCTTGATGTTTTACATTCCCCTTGCTTGATTTTTGGCTCTGTCCCTTGCTATGAGGAAGAACTGTGTGAGTACCTTAGCGCTTGTGTCTACAGAATTATTAAAGACGAAATGTGCTAAAACCCTGAAGGAAAGTGGAAGCAGTGGCTACCAATGCATTTAGATGGGAGCTTTCTTCATTTGGGTTGGCCGCTCCATGGGCACAGGTTTTTGCAGTTATCTCGTATTAGGCATGATCACTTATGTGTGAGAAAACCTCCTCTCTCATCAGTGACATCTTTATTTCTACCCCACCATAGGTAGATATGAAAGACTGGACTGTGTTTTTATAATCAGAGGGGAAGTGTAGATGAATTCATTATCAAGAAAACTGCCCTGCTCAACGGGGAGGCTGAGAAACTGGTAAATCAAAACTGAGGATGGTTGTGAGAGGTTTGTCTGAGTTTGGTTTTTGTCCATCACTACTCAACATTTTAATGAAGTAGAGACAGTTCACTAAATTTGCAGATAACACCAAGGTTAGAGTGCTGTGATCATATCTCAGAAGAGTTTTGAATTGTAAAGGATCTCAGTGAATTAAAGATATGGGCTGATAAAGGATGGTCCAAAGCTCTGCCTTCTCAGAAGCAATGAGATCAATGGGCAGAGGTAGGGAAGTGCTAAATGGGCAGGAGTTTGGAGGAAAGGTATTCTGGGGCGTGTAGTTAGTTTCAAAAGCAAACGTGAGGCAACATTATCCTCCAGTTGCAGAGGGATGTGGAAAAAGTGCCAGTAAGGATAGCAGTTTGAGCTCTAGGAGGATGCACTGAGCCTGTGACAAAGCAGCCCAGGAGCTGTGTCAACAGCAGAGAAGCTGGGCAGCAACTGGAAAAAGTCCACAAAGAAGTAATATGGGATGCAGCAAATAATATTTGATGGTGAAAGACTGAGGGTTTTCCAGTCCAAAGAATGGGAGAATGAGAATGGAAGAAAGAAATGTTTTGCTGCAGCAGAACTGCTGTGGAGTAAGGGAATGGCGATTTGTAAATAGCAGTGAAGAGGTTTCTGGTTTTAAAATAGGAAATGCTTTCTGATGGTAGTGATGGTGAACTGCAGGAATAGGATGCCAGTTTTTAAGAACAATTGGGAGACACATATTGCAGAAGTGACACTGGAGCAGCTGATTCTGCCTTAGAGCAGTGGTAAGAAGTTCATAGATTTTCAAATTCTTTTCATCTGCATCCTTCTATGAGTCTACAACACAACTATTTCAAAGCCTTTTGCACTGAGCAAACTGAAAGAGAGGACAACCTGGCTTCAGACTTTTCTTGGTATGTCAGGTGGTATGGCTTTTCCTTCCACAACAATAGGTGTCTTGGCTCATTTTCAAGGATGGTGGTGCACAGTGAAAGAGAACTATAAGAAACTTGTATTCTGGGAAGGAGTTTCTTCTGCAATTAATTGTGGCTGCACTCTGACATGGGATGAATGTTTGGAATCTCATCCCTTCAAATGTGGCTTTGTCATGAGCTCTAAATGTCACTGCTTCCTGTTGGCTCTCGTTTTTGTGTGTCTGTTGATGAACGTAATACTAGACTTTGTAGTATGTGGCTTGTCTGAACAAAGGTAGCTATCAAATGCAACTTTTTGAGAACTTGGTTCAAGCTGCGGCTAGATTTGGCAAATAAGTTTTTGTGAGTCTGTTTCGTGGTAACATGAACTGTGCAAATCCTACAAGGGAAACAAAAAGCTAAGAATAGTGTTGCTGAGAATGTGGCTTTGGTGGTTTTTCTTAGTAAAGAGGTAGATGAGCAAGATGGAGCCTGTAAAAGGCAAGAAATGATGCGTGGGTGGGTATACAGGAGAAATTGAAAATTCCAGGTGAGATGTAGTGGTTTGGGCATATAGAAAGGTAGACTGGATTGGCTAACTCTTAATCCTCAAAGAAAACTTTGTACTTTAGCTGCAGCAGGAATTATCGTCTCAGATAACATTTTTTTGAGCTGCTTCTCTTACTATGTTCTATAATTAAATTCTAAGAAGTTATCAAGGGCTATGTCAAATGCGTTAAATAAGCATCTGAAATATGACGCTTCCAGCTTCCAAGCTTAATGCAATTACTCTGGAGTTTTATGACAAAGAGTTTCAGACATTTTTTGTAGGACATAGAAACGAACAGCTGGAGAAAGAAATTTCAAGCATTTCCATTAAAATTGAAGAGTTCTGTGAAATCAGGTTGATTTTCCTGGAATTTCACAATGGAGGGGAACAGTAGAACAGTTTAACATTTTTCCGATAAGATACTTTAATTATTTTAAAACATTTCAACAAACTCTTCAACCTTCCTCCAGCTGAGCACTGAATATTGCAGTAAAATATATAATATTGGGATGTTTTGATTTTATTGATTCCAGAATGTTCTGGTGACTGGAAAACAGGTGATGCTGCAGAACCACTTATTCAAAAAGTGGTAACTTGAGCAGCGTTCTGCAGGCTGATGGCAGAGAGATAGGTCTTACACTATTTGAAAGCTTCCTCACTTTGTGGCTTTTCGCCACCAAGAATACCAAAGGGGAGAACCAAATTTGCCCTAACTAGCCAGATTTTTAACCAGATAGTTAGAAACTAAGCCAAATGGTGTGAAGCTTCCCCAGGCCTCCACCAACTAGCTTCTCCCAAAGGATGAGATTCCACCTCCAGCTGCCCTTTTGTTCCTCTGGCACTGCTCTGGGTTATCCCCACTGCCTGCAATTGCTCATTGAATGTGATCAATAGGGCAGTACAACACAGCTCCCAAAAATATTTCATCCAACACAGTATGGACCTCTGTTCTCACACGTCTGTTCCTGAAGTGGCAGAGTCTGTGTGACTTTTCTCTGCTGCATGCAGAGCTTAACGCAGAGGAGCTGTGCACTGTTTCTGCCACAGATGCTGCTCAGCAGGTTGCAATGCTCTGCTCAAAGAGCACTTCCCCAAAGAAGTGATGGGATTAGTGTGGGCTGCCAAACCTGAAAGAAAGAATCCCATAATAGAACAGGATTACTTGACAGCTGTGGTATGTCATTTCCACCTCTTCTTCATCTGTACTAACAGAACTGTTTATTTGCAACCCCAAGCTCCTCCCTGAGGAGAATTTGCAGAAAAGCTGGTACAGGAAAGCACTGCTTAGCTGATTCGCTGGTTACACAGAATCAGCTCCAGCCCACAGAATCACATAGAGAGGGACTGTGTGCAGCTGATGCAATTACTGTTTCATTACATCACACATTTGAAATGAGTGCATCTAAAGTCTATAAGAAAATTACCGAATTCTCCTGCACCACTTTCCTTCTTTGAGGATTGCAGCTTCCATTTGCTGAAAAATGATTGCTGAAGACATTTAGTGAGACAAATCAGTCCCCTGTTTGCCTCCAAGCAGTGAGGTCAAATTTAGATTGTACTGTTGTTTTACATCTGCTATGTTCCACTAAGCTTGCAGTTCTGTCAGTCAAGCAACTGCAGTGGTCTGATCAATTATTTCTTCATGAGCTTGTGCTGTCTATTATCCAAACCTGTGTTACTGTTAAGTTTAATACTGTTAATGTCTTCCAATTTATTCCTCTCCAGAAAAAGCACAAATTTCCAGAGGTCTTCATCTGCCTGCTGCCTCACAGATTAAACAAAGCACCTTGCTTCAGGGGAGGCTGGCTGATTTGGAAGTCAAAGTGCATCTCTTGGGTAGCTTCCTGGCTCCCTGAGCAAGACTCAGAGTCATAAGGTCAGTTATTCCTCACGGAAAAGAACAGGGAGACTGTAGAGCAGGTCTGAAAACTGAAGCCTCAATATATAGGAATGCAGGAGAAAGAGGTAGCTGACTGTGGGTTGGACTGTGCATTCCCTTTGCAGCAGCACTTCCACCCTGGTATCCCAGCTGTTCAAACATGGGAGCTCAGACCCACTCACCCTCTGACTGACTTACCACTGCAGGCAAGAGGTCAGGCTTCTCTCTATGGCAGCTGGAGCCCATAAAAAGGTTATTTCGGTGAAACATTTTTCTTGAAAAAAAGAAGTGTGCAAAGTCTGTTTTCGCTCACACAAATAATAATAGTTTGAAGCTCTTCAGCTTCGCAGATGCTAAGCAGGAGAATGTCTGTACCTGTCCTGTACCATGTCCTGTAGCCTTGGCACCGTGTTTATTGCAAAGCACCCTGAAAGCTGGATCCCTCAGCAGCAGCAGTTGCACCAGGGTTTCTTGTCTGCACACCAGGGTTTCCCTGCAAAGCCTGGAGCTTGGTATGCCTATGTCTCACTGGGTTCTCTTGAGGTGCTGAAGGTCTGGTTTTCAGATCCTTTTCTGAATGAGGCAGAAACAAGACTTAAACCTCAGCCTGTTGCTTTCCTGGTAATTATTTTAAACAAAGGTTCAGACTGCAATATTGTGACTTCTTCTCTGAAAAATATTGTCGTTTTCATTCTAATATGAAACATTTGAGATGTTTTAATGGAATAGGATTTCTATCTAGCTGCCCAAGGGAGGTGGTCCATGGCATGGCTTTGTAGATCAGCTGTAGGGGGAGAGTGAGCTATCAGGCCCTCAGAGAGCTCCATATCAATAGTTAGTATTTCAGATAAAGATCATATCCTCCCTTGTGCTTGTTACAGTCCTGTTCTCTTTTTCAAGAAGAGATGATATGGTCAGGAAAAGGTGTTGCTTGCTAACGAGGCAGGGTAATTCTTTATGGCTTCTGCTCCCTAAAATATACTTTTTCTTTCTTTCTCATTGGTTTCATGTTCTCCCTTCTCTGCAGCTCCTAAAGACTGGAGCCTCTGTTTGGCAAACCCATATGTGGGAAGATGAAAGCAGTCAGTGGCCTTTTTGAAGGGACCCATGTGGGCTGCAGTACCTCTGGAAGACTGTCTTCTGCAGAGATGTCAATGAAGTTGCAAATAGCAGATCATGGTAAAGAGAAATAGGGTCAGAGCTCGTATTGCCTTACATAGAAAACATCAAGTTATCTGGTCATAATTCATAAGTGAAAATACGTAATTAAACTTTGTCAGTGCTCCCTTTCTTGATTTCTCTTCACTTTTTTCCACAGTTTGATAAAGCATATCAGTAAAACAAATCTGATATGGTCCCTTCTTGTTGTCTTATATACTTGTTGAGGTTCGTGTAATGACAAACCTATGTCTTGGTTAGAAATTATATCCACTGGAAAGTACTTAAGCAGACAATAGGAATTGTGGGAAAGGAATATGAAAGTCCTGAGTAATGAAAGTTTGTACTGAACTTTGTTTCAGCTGCCAAGGAGGGAAGAAAAAAGCAAACCACACACATTTGGGTACTCTTTTGCTTTCCAGTGAAATGTAATAAAAAGGCAAATTTTACTTTGGAGATACCAAATGGGTTACTTTCATCTCAAATGAAATATTACAATTTTTACACTGTAAAAATACTTACACAGTTTATTTTAAAATTATCACCCATCTTTGTTTGGCTAACACTATTTGACCTGAATTATGAACAGAATGAATTTTGGTCACCTCTGAAACTATTTGTCTGGTTGCTACTTTGTAATCACCTGTCACACCCATGAATCTGTTTCTGTAGACTCTGAAATAAAAAAGGGCAGAAACAAAAAACCAAGGGGCTGCCTATGGCAAGAGTGGTTGCAATTATTTACAATGATGTTGAAGTTCCATTGTAGAAATGATGCAAGAGATCTCGATTTTCCTTTAAGCCAGATGAGGCCTTGGTGTTGCTGTCATCCTACTTCATCATCTCTCGGAGGATTTGTGGTCCCTGCTCCTTGACGGTACCTCAGGAACCTCTACAGCAAATTTTCTGGCTGTTACTGCTGCCTTTATAAAGCAAATCCTCTGTATATAAGATGATGGCCAACAATTGGGGTAAAAAAGCTAGATTCCTTCTATGCTTCAGTAAAAATTGTACTGAGTGATTTAACATGGAAAAATGTAGTAGTACAGAGGACTGGGTTAAACAAAGCAAAGCAAAGCATGCTTTAAATGAAAACAGCCCCCATGACACTGCAAGGAAAATGATCTGAAAGATGTAGTACATATAAACTTCAAACTATCAGCCAATATCTGGCATCAATTAGAAAACCACTCAGGACACTGGGCTGCCCCATGGGTTCGATACCACATCCTGCCCCTCCTTGCAGGATGGCACCAAGCACCCAGGGCCATGTGGGGCAAGGCAGAGCAGACTTTGCCAGGGTGACATGAGCTGAACTCTTTTGCAGCTAGTTTATAGCAGCAGGTTAGGTTACTAAATGAGGGTAGAGATCTCATGGTATGGAGGGTAATAAAAAAACTTGCTTTCCAAATCTTGCATTTTCTCTAATTGTCTTTCTTGTGTTCATGCTTGTGTAGGTCTTGTGTCTAGAGGTGAAGGAAACCCTGATTTGTGACAAAGCTTCCTCTTCATATGCAAGCTCAGTCAGTTACTTTCCAAACAGGAATGGACAGGGTTGAGTGCACCTGAAGCAAGAGGGCAAATCTGTGTGGCACAGATCTGCACTGGATGTGAGGCAAAAAACGACAGCAGCAGTCACATATGAGGTGTCTCTTTGTGGAAGTCACTCCAGCCATGTTGTGACCATGGGTTGAGTCCACAAGGAAATTGTCATAAATTCCACTGAGCCTAAGAGTGGAGAAGAGTCAAAACCAGAGCTGGAGGGCAACTGAATCTTGGTGCAGCTGCCCTCCCCTCCCAGTACCCCTTTCAGCTCTATCGTGTTGGCTGTGATGGGAAAACTTCCTTGTCATTCTGGGAGAAGTATCTCATCTCCATCTTTGAGATCTATAGAGAGACAGATCCATTTTCTCTCTTAAGCTGCATTTTGGCAACACGCAAAAGCAACATATCCAAAATTTGTCAGTCTTTCTCTGGGGGAATCACTTAGTGCAGCAATGGCAAATGACCAGGTACCAGGTACCAATGCCACGGCCTCAGTGCTGCATTGTCAGAAGAACACTCTTAGCCTACAAAGTCCTGAAGATGAGCCTTAGCTGGCCAGAGTGCTAACTGCCAAAGGAAAGGCTGCAGAGAAACTTGTGGTATAGTCTCCCCATGGTTTTTCATGAAGCAGAAGGATGGTTACATCTGTGGTAGCATTTCAGACACTTGCTTTTCTTCCTGAGCTGTGTCTGAGGCAGTTTTAGCCTCTGGAGGAGGATGTGGCACCAAGCATCACAGCTGATAGCATCCTAGGAGAGGTGAAGGATAAAAGATAGACTGTGAGATCATTTGATGTCTTTTGGTTTCCCATGAAGGCCCTGTGACTTAAAGGAAATTGGTCCTACTTTCAATTTGGTTAACACCAGATATATCTTTTTTAAAAATAGTAAACTGGCCTCTTGTTATCTACCAGAGGAAGACGACTTTTGAGCTTCACATATAAGTGAAAACCAGTCGTCAGCTATAACTCCTACCTGAGGTATTGAGCTTTGCAAGTGAGCTTGAGCACTGGGAACTCAGGCTACTCTGCAATGACAGTACCTCACTCATTTTGGCAGACTGCTCTCCCTTTTCATTGGCTCTTGGGATTTCATTACAGCAGAAAACCTATTGTGAAGAGACAATGGGTAAAGATTATGCCGTGCAACTCAACAGTTCATCTTTCACTCAAGTATAGCTTTTTCCCTTCTTTTACAATGACTCCTCATACGTAAATAATATCCATTGTCCTGCATTTTCTTGAAACTTAGATGTTACTTCTGACAGTATCCTAATTTTCTAATTTTGAGATGTTTCTTGCTACAGAAGAAGGGTAGAAAGCACCATTCAATTCTAGATCTGAAGCTGTTCAATGTCAATGGCAAAAATTTCTGTTTCCATGTGTTCAATCCTATCACTTGCTGTCTCCTCACTCCCTTTTCTAATTAGTCTCATCCCCTCATCCAAAGGTACATACTTAGATCTGTTTCTGCCAGACTGAGTATTTTCCAACTTTCGTGTGCAGATCTCTTTCTCAGCAATCCTTCAAATCAGGCACAAGGTCTTCTTCCATACTCTTGTTTGACTTCTGACTGTGGGAGCAGGTCTGGGCTATGCTTTCATCATCTTTCCCTTTGTATAGATGACAAGGAAGAGAATACAGATCGAAACAGGGCAGCTGCAGTGGCCTCTGCTCAGCCAGAACAATACTAATGCACTGGATTTTGTCATTTCTCCAAAGGAGCATAGGCCTTTCTTCGTGTGCCACAGGACCTTTATCTCAGCAGGAAGAGAGCATTTCCCTCAGTGTGCTTGAAGATGACTGTAAGGGCTTTCATACTCTTTAAGAGAAGTTGCTCTGTAGAGATGTAGCAAGTTCTGTGAACAGCTGGAAAAAATAACATTATCTCTTGCAAACTCCTTTTTGCAGAATTCTAAAACCCCCAAAAGGCCCCATAGCTGTGCCCTTTGCAGCAGTAACTGCTGACAGGCTCCCAGCTCAGCCTTAACACAAGTGAGGCCTTTGCAGCCTCACCAAGCCAGGCAGCTTTGCTCATAGACAGAACTTCCATCAGGGCTGTGAGCAAAGTTGTGTGCTGCCATTGACATGTTATTGGGAAATCCCTGGGAGCCTGGGAACCTGGGCAGTGCTTGATCCTCAGCTGCTGGTGTCCCAGGCACATGGGTTCCCAGTCCCAGGCTGGTCAGCTGAGGGAGGGTCTGCTCTGCTCATCACAGCATGGTTGATTCCCACCAGCTTTTGGAGAGCCCCTGGCAGGCAGCTGGCTGCCCTCTTCCTCTGGCCAAACCCTGTGCTAGTCAACAGCCATCTCACTACTTAATATTTCAAATATGCGTGACTAATCCACTGAATTTCAGTATCCCTTTATTTTCTGAGATTCTTTGTGGCTGCCATGGGTCATGGCTCTCTCCTGGGGAGAGCCACTTCCATTTCAGACTTGAGAAAAACCTTGCATGATGAAAGCTGGTCTGTTTTATTTTTGTAACTGTGTTAGCGAGTCTAATAAAATGTATTCCCCTCTGTCCACAGACTTTGTTGCTTTATATTCTTAGAACATTATACCCCACGTTTGCTAGCACCACCCTTGCCAAGATGGAGTAACTCTGTTGTTTGTGCTGAGAGCTTGGGCACATCAGTCTGCTGGGGTTATGGTTTTTCTAAAGCAGTCTTGAGGGAAACAGCTGATCTAGTGCTCAAAACACCTCTCCCCTTTCCTGGCTTTGGGAAAGATCACATATTTCTGAGTCACACATGCTACATCCTTGCCCCAGGGCTCCTGCCGCCAACTTGGATTTAGGTATTTATTTGTTTACCCTGACCTGGCTCTCTACACCTGCAAGGTTGGAGGACTGCTGCTTGTTCCATGGTTTGCCGCTGCTTTTGCTTCTTTCGGATGAAAAATCATCGGGTGACAGCCTGCAGTTTGTTTTGTAATTCAGAGTATTTACACAGCAGCCAAACAAAGGTGTTTCAGGTGGTTCCAGTGGGTGCTCTCCCATTTCACAACTATTTTCCTATATTCCTTTGGGCTGGGATACAGGAAGTGAGCTACTATGCTGAGGCAGAGCAGTTGGACAATTGTGGTTAAACCACTCCTCCTCTGCAGACTGTTCATCTACACAGTGCCATGTCATGTTGGTATTGCTAAGCTAGGTACAGCAGGTTGAAAAAAATAAGTGAATTTTATACTTATGGTTCATGTGTATTTTCTAGTAAAGCTATTTGTAGGGAAAAGACTAACTACCTGGGTCTCAGTCTGCTGAGATTTTCCAGTCACCATAGTCATAGATTCACAGAATGGTTTGGGTTGGAAGGGACCTTGAGAATCATCTAGTTCTGAGCCCCCTGGCATGGGCAGGAACACCTTCCACTAGAACAGATTGCTCAGGGCCCCACTGAACCTAATCTTGAGCACTTCCTGGGATGGGATACCCACAACTTCTTTGGGCAACCTGTTCTAGTGCCTCACCACCCTCACAGTAAAGAATTTCTTCCTAATATCTAACCTAAACCTGCCCTCTTTCATTCCACCCATCCTATCACTGCATGCCCTTGTGAAAGTCCCCCTCTATCTTTCTTGCAGGCTCTCTCCAGGTACTGAAAGGTTCTAGAAGGTCTCTCTGTAGCCTTGTCTTCTCCAGGCTGAACAACCCCAATTGTCTCAGCCTGTCTTCATAATCAGATAAATTTTAACTTTGTTCCAGGTTTCAATTTTTGTTATGCCATGAGTGTGGGTTCTTCCTTCACTTTGGCTGTATTTTTGATGTATAGAATCAGTGGTTTAAAAGTCCGGACTTGCTGTCATTTCAAGTTTTTATAAAACATCTTAGTGTTTCTCTTGGGCTTTTTTCATCCCTAACAAAACTTCTCATTTTGTCAGCTACAGAAACAGTGTGGCTGCTCCATGTCAGCACCAGAATGGGAGGGCTGTTGGTGAGTTTGGCTGGGGCACAGGTAGCTGAGGGAACGGGAGGGAGTGAACACTCTTTTTGGAGAAGATGTCAGGGTGTGTGGTGGAATGGCATGGGGGAGCCAGGGAAGGAGGAGCTTGGGGGAGAGAGATGATAGGGTCAGGATGAGAAAATATTTGGAAATTCTGACCCAGGGAAAATGTCAGTGCAAGACTCGATGGCTGGGCTGACAGGTAGATGAGAAGCACCCTCTGAGGACAAGCCCAGCTGCCAGCCCCTGCTGCTGGATATTTCCAAAGTGAGGCTACATAGCTGGACACCTGGACTAGTGGTAGAGATAACTGCGGTGGCCATGCAGAGGTGTTACAGCATGGGGGCTTTCCATTCCCTCATCTCTCTACTGCATGTGCAGATCAAGCCTACTAGTGTCCATGATCTAAGCAACAATTTGAGCAAATAAATATTGCTGCTTTTCAAGTTTTAAAGGGGAATGAAGAAAGCAGAAATGTGACGTTTTCTGCATCTGGGTATGTGTGTTGTCAGAGAGCACAAAGTGCAAATAAAAATAGTGAGGTGAGGGTGGGGGAGCTGGAGGTGGAGGTGTTGCAAGAACTGTGCTGTGCTGCAAAATGTTCCTGCCACTGACAGTATTGTTCAGTGATAATGTCTTGGCACACTGCTTTTAGATATTGGTTCATTCTATTCCTTCTCTCTTTCCCTGTTGTAATTCCAGGATGGATCCGGGCAGAAAAGGTGAAGGCAGATTGCAAGCCTGAAGTGTGTCAAGAATTGAAAGGATCAGTGTATTGCTTTAAGTTCCTGTACATGGTTGAGAGTCCAGAGAAAATGAGGAAAACATTGTCTGGGTCATCCAAGGGCAGCTCACAGGGGTAAAGCTTGTCCCCTTGCTCCTTGTCACACAAGATATCCGTCCTCATCAGTGTAGTCCCTGGCTTGGTTCCCACGGTGGCACAGCCGGAACCTGTGCTGTGAGGTGGGGAAAGCCTCCCTCTGCCATGAGCTGTTCCATACATGCGGGATCTGCAGCATCAGCAGGGCTTTGTTAGCATGGTGGTTAGCTGGTCACAGCAAGCTGTCAGGCACACTTATCTCTGCAAGGTGTTTTGCACCTGGAAAGATCATGATGATGTAAATTATGCACCACACGGGGGACTTGCTCTCTGCTCCCTAGGCTCAGCAGATTGCTCACAGGCACTGGATTGTGCCAGCTGGAGTATAAAGAGATCCTAGAAGTGCATTCCTGCTGAGAAACAATTCTTACCAAAGCAGAGTTAAGCTGGCGACTGCTGTAAGCTCCCATAATGGGCCAGTGCAATGTCAGGCAGTCCCAGACACAGCAACATGCCTCACCTTCCATGCTGGCTTAAGATGGCCTTTCTTTTAGGGCAGAGAAACTGAACCTTTCTTTCTGTTTGTATTTTTTTATTTTTAAAACAGAGGGATTTCTGAAAAAAAAGCACATGGGCTCTAAAGTGACCCTTCCGTGTTTCTGTGCAGTGCGGACCTTCTTATTTCCTGAATGGCTTGCTCTGCACTCCAGTTAACTCACACTCTGGATTTCATCCAAGTACATTCTGTTTCTTGATACAAGGCCAGGCTCTGCTGAGTTGTGGTGCCATTTTCTTCTGCCTGCTCTCCTCCCAGTTCCTCTATTATCTTCCTCATTGCTGAGTGTTACTAGCACTCCTGACAGCAGTCGGAGCAGGCGAGCTGGAACTGCAGGGAACGACTTCTTCAATGAGCCTGTTGGTTGAGTTGTCCCCTGCTCAGGCCATCACTGAGAGGTATGTCTGAAATCAGCTGAAGCAGAAAACATTTGAACTCTACACCCTGCCAAATAGCTTCCAGATGTGTAAGATGTAGCCTCGCTGTGGACTCTGACTGTAGCTCTGCCAACATACGTCTGCACATTTCTGATGCACGGGGAACATGAAAGTAGATATTTTACAACATCTGCTGCCTTTTCCTAGTTCTAGTTCTCGCTCCCTGCTTTTTGCAGTCCTTTTCCTATATTTCATCCTTCAAGTTAAAAAAAAGAAGCTACAAGCCTTTCTACTGATTTATTGAATCCTCTTGAATCCTCTTTGCACGTTTAATACCTTTTTGTGCCAGCAGTATGGTAAAAAGGGAGGGAAACAGAGAGACCTTGTTCTCCTGCCTGGAGATCAAATAAGCACCTAGGTCCTTTAATTATTTCTGTATTGATTCAAGGTGTTTTTCTTGCAGAATCAAATAATAAAATAGTATCAAATTCCATTGAAAAATGTCTTTGATATAAACAGAGATTTATCTTGCTTTCACAATAAGAATTACTTCCTTAGCCCTGCAGTCACCTGGGCCTGAGGCATGTCAGAGCAGAGCTGTCCAGAAGAGGGAAGGGAGAGAGCAGAGAAGCTAAGGATTAGGTTAAATATAAAAGTGATAACACCTCTCATTTGAAAATAAAGAAAATTATTGGGTTTTAAAGTCTTACTTTTAAAGTACTCTTTTGGTTAAGAAAAAACAAAATAGAAGCCTTCCTTCTTTGTTGTTCCCAAATAAAACAGGGTAGATGACCGTGTCTGTTTTGGTTTGCTCTGACTTCTTATCTCTGACTCCACAAGTGGTGGTTATTTGCCGACTTTTGTTGCTACCCCAAAACCTATGTATCTTTTAAGAAATAATCACCTTTGTAGCCCATGGCTGTGTTGGTGTCATTTGTTCTTGAAAGTTAACCAGATCCAGGCCTGGCATATATTTTGATGAGAGACCACCTGGGAATCACAGAAGCCATCTACTTATGCCAGGGAGTTGTGGTCAAACTCCTGGCATGTAGTAGACCACAGGAATCTAATGAGTGGAAAGACTTCATTTGGTCCCATCATCACTGCTGAGTTGACTGATGGGGCTGAAATGCAGCAATACTCACATACCTATTTCTGTCTTCTAGCTGTGACAAACTTGTGTGTGAGAAGCCTGTCAGTCAACTCACTGGACTTTTACAGATGAAAGTGTGAAATGGAGGTTATCTGTGTGATTGTGCATATCACAGAACTGGGAGAGGGAGACAAGGAGACGTGATAAGATGGAAAAATGTGTTTCCTATTCAGTCTGTTGATGTTATAGACTGCCTTCTTTTGTCATCCTCAGTTCAGAGCAGTCAGTGCAGTAATGTTCCCATTTTGCTACAATGTTTGCAGTTAATCTGCCAGGGTGGCACTTGGCCCTGAAGTAACTCATAATTTTGTTGGGACAATATCCCTGAGAGGTGCAGTTCTCACCAGCACTCTGTTTAGCCAGGTGTGCAAGCATCTTCCTGACTTTGGGCAGGTGTCTCACTGACATATTTTGCACCAAGCATGCTTGGAGGGACCTACAAGATCCCATCTGTTCTAGCCTGGCAGCTGACCTGAAGAAGTGGTCTCTTTCTCACAGGCTTTTGATGACTGTGGGGGTCTTTTCTTAGAGCATTTTCTGCAGTGAAAGCCTCACCTTCTGCTGCTGGGGATGTGTGGACCAGACCTAGTCATAAATCTCATTTAATCTAGACTAAAGCAGATTGACTTGATGACCTTAAAGGTCTTTCCCAACCTAAATAATTCTGTGATTGTCTGAAAGCTGTTTTACTGCTATGTTTTTTTAATTATTTGTTTCTTAAATTGGCTTCGGATAGTTGAGATCTTTCTATACCTCAATTAAAGATGATTAGGGCAAGGTATGAACAGGATACTGAAGAAAGAAGGTTTTAAGAGCTAAAAGAATTATCTCAGTTCACCCCTTCTTCCTCGGGTGCCACAGATAGAGTAAAAAGGAGGCCCTGATATTGGCTGCTGCTTCATCTCTTGATATGATTTATCTAACTGCGTGTCAAAACTGGAAAGATCTGGATGAAACAGGTTTGCTTTTACAGAGACTTGCTCTTCAGCAGTTTAAATATTAGAGACAATTTTATGTTGTGAAGGGTCTGGAAGTCTCCTTGGCCCCTTTCCAGCTCATTGTCCCGTGGAACATCTTCCTTGCAGTGCCCCCAGTGAGTGACCTCTGACTCTGTGCCTACAGGATGAAGCAAAGCATCTCAGGTTCAAAGCTCCTGGGCTTCTCTTGCAATCCCTGCCTAAGTATTACTTGAACAGGGAAAGACAACAGGCAAGTAACAGCCGTGCCTTGTCAGTTGCAGAGGATACAACTTTATTTAATAAACAGTACCTCTGATACAACCATTCTGCATGTCAACATCACCATCTCCGCCGGTGCCCTGCTTGCAATATCCCCATGATAATCAGGGTAACTTTTGTAAGCACAGTACAGATCGGACAGCAGATAGCAAAGGAAGCCAGACTTGCTCCAGTCTTTGTGTCTGTCTGCTCTTCCCTTTACTCAATTAGTTTTGGATCTGACTTATTTCATTCACAAGTCATCTCTTTGATCAACTGCCTCGAGTACACCTGAAGCCACTTCTGTCTTCCTTCTCCACTTTCTTAGGCTTATATTATTGCTCCCTGAGGGCTCTGATCTTACATTTTTAGCTGCTTCAGACCTTCCTGATATTCCCAGTGAAACGACAACAATCCTCTCTCTTCAGTCATTCTTAGGTGTAAATTTGATCTCTGTGTTAGTCTGCCAGCTGACTTCTCTGGAGATTTCCATACCCCACAGCTCTGTGTGTGTGCCGAGGCTGAACAAGAAGATAGTGTAAAAATGGGAGATTACAACTAATTAGTATCTGAAATGATGACTGTTTGCAAATGCAGAGCTTTCATGTGTTGTGTATGATGTTCAATAAACCCAACAGCAAACTCCGTGCTGCTCCCCAGTGTCAAGGGACTGATTTCCCAGGTGTTCTGGGAGCTACAGGATTTGGTAAGGGTAATGATGCAGGATAGCAGGTCTGGGACCCTTGACTCTGTCTTCTACTAGGAGGTTTTGGACTGACTGGAGGTGAAAAGACATTACCATTAGTGGAAAGAAAATCCTGTGCTAACCTTCTTTGTGCTTCTTGCCTTTATCAGATACTGACTGTTTCAAGGAGGGACTGACGAGACTTCGTCTTAGGACTTAGTGAGTAGAGTAATTAGCTACTTTTCCAGAGGATGGGTTGTCTGCATGACATTCACCTTGCTCATTGACATCATGGTCAGCTGCGGTCTGTGATGTAATATCTGTTGCTTTAAGGGGTAGCAGGTCCAACTCAAAATGGAGCAAGTATTGCAAGTCAGAGGATTTTAAACCTATGATAATGAATCCATGTTATTTATATGACTTTACTGTTATCATATGTTATTATTTTGAATAATAATTTACATTCAAATCCATGCTACTTCCATGATCACTGCAGGCTTTTGTGGTTCAGCTGTGGTGGATGAGGCACTCGTGAGTAGAGACACCATGTCTTCAGTCCATACAAGTCAGACTGAATGTCTGCAGCACAATTTGACTATCAGTGAAACACAAGGCACTTCAATGACCCAATATTAATGATCACAAATCTCTATCATAACCATGTGGAGACTTTTCATTTTACCTTGGCTCTTTCATGGCAAGGGAAGAGTTTTAGAACAAGAACAAGCCAAAGCCAGGGCAGACAGCAAAGAGCTGACTCAAAACTTTTTTTTTTGGAGGGGGTTGGTTAAGTTTTTCCTGAGGTGGTGGATGATTGCTCTTAAGAAGATGCTGTTCTTGCACAGCTGGTGGAATTATAACAGACTGATTACTGACACCACATAGGTCTGAATTTTACTGCATTTGTATATCAGGGCTTATGGATGTTCTCATGTAAAATTTTGGGTAATTGAATAGCTAGCACATGTAAAATGCATGAGGAGTGAAACTCCTGCATGTAAGAAGCAGTCAGCTCAAATGCTCCTGAGGCTTATGGGCATCTGCACCTTGAACTATTGATTTGTTTTGTTATTTGGGGAACGTATGCCATTTAATGTGATGGCCTCTGTCAGTAGCTTCATAAATGTATTCAGTCTGATGTAAATTTTTGTCCACTTTATTATTATTGTTGTTGCATATATGGAATGGATGTATAACCCAAGTTTTTACAAGTAAGTGCATAGTCTGCTGTGTGGTAGTATTCAAAAGTACAGTGGGCAAATGCCCCAAGCAAATCTGTTCAAGTTGCAGTTTGCATGATTAGGAGATACTGAAAGCAGAAATATCTATTTTCTGATACAGAGAGAAGAAAGAATCCTATATAACTACTTACGGGCTGTAGCCACAGCAAATGAACAGTGCCCTCAGTGCCCTTGCGTGAACTAGCTTTGCACTTAATCCTGAGATATTCATAAAAACGCTTGAGGGGAATATGATAGCGTGTTCCAGTTCTGGAATAGAGCAGTCCAACCTCTCAGTTAGGTAAAATAATGCTCAGCTAAAAAACAAGGATTTACTGGAAAAACAACAAATAGTCCAGGTTCAAGGTGTTCTGTGGTCTTGAAAACAAACAGAAAAAAGCACTTCAAAATAATCCCCACTTCATCCTCAAAGCCCTGAAACGCAAAATGCAAATTAAATTTCTAGAACTTACCCAATAATTACACAATAATTTATAAATAGAAAAACAGACAGCAAATGAATTGCCAGGGATTTCAGAGAAGAACATGACAGGCTTAGAATGCAAATGAAAATAAACAGTGAGACCTCGCTTCACAAATGTTCTGCATTATTTCTTGAAAAAAAGAAACCAAAACAGTTCAGAGAAAGAAGAGAATGGATGGGCCATGATGGGTCTTCTGGCCTTGGGGAGAAGAGTGGACAGAGAAACAGCAAAGATGAGCAGTTCCTTTGGATCAAATCTTTTTAAACCTTTCTTTGGATAAAACTCTTTAAATCTTTCTAATCCTTATTTTTTATTATTTTATAAAGAACTCCATATTGTAGCAATGGTCCAGTCTGCTCCAGTGGCGGACAACCAAAAGGAGACGTTTATTTATCTGTTCCATCCCTTTTATCATTTCCCAAGTGCCCCACAAAAGAAGTGGGATACTTTGCCACATAAGCAGGGACCTGATTTGAAAGATGGGTTTACATTTCCTTAGTATTATGTGCATGCCCTACCAGAACAGTTATGTATTTATTTATGTATATTTTATGTGTAATTAGACATTTCCTCCACCTCATTGAATCTTTACCTTGCCTTCTCATCCTCAAGGAATTTTAAGTGATCAGTTACTCATAGACTCTTTTTCATTCTCTCTTCAGTCTTTACATTGCCCACTGCCCATTTTTAGAATCAGGACAAAGTCAGAAAAAACAGTCTCTGGAGTCCTGTGAGCTCATTGCTGGTCTTTTGTAGTAGTGTAATTGTCACACTCTTATGTAAATTCCTAAATGTCCTGAGCTTTTGTTTTGTGCAGAGTTGGAAACTTCAGTCAGCTTCTTCAGGAATTTTTGGAACACTGAATAATTACAAACTGCAAGGGAGGGAATTTACAGGGTTATGTATCATTTATATGCAGACTGAGATTATGAATTTGGCTTATTGGTATTATCCTTTCAGTTAATGAAGACTATGTTTGTTTTAACAAATGAGAAAAAGTACTCACTGGGTACAGCCCTTAGTATATCCAAGGACTGTAATTCCAAGGAGTTAGGCATTCAGAAAGCCTCATCTCTCCCCAATTTCCTCTCCAAACCCCTTCACCTGACTTTGTGTCTCCAAAGTCCAGTTCCAGCAAAACTAATATTCCAGTCTCTTCTTTCGCAATATGTGGAAACTCTCAGGTGGAATGGCTTAGCCTTGACCTCTTTTGCAATTTAATGCCTTGTAAGGCAGCTCAAAAATGTTTTTCTTTATATAGAAAGTGATTTCATTGTTCCTTCAACTGAATCTGAAATGAGCATGGCAAATCCAGTTTTTTAATGAGGAATGTTATTGTCTTTCATTCCGAAATTCACCTCCTGGTAGCCATTAGGATCTTTCAGCAAACACTATCAAAATGGCATTCTCTATGCATCTAAGGGCTTGATCAGCAATTACTGCACAAAATCTTGTGTAGCCTCAAGGACATCACCACCCTGCCAGAGAGTAAATTGACAGAGATGTGCTAGTTCAACTCGCTTGTGCCTAAAGACCTAAAAATGAGCTTTGCTCTGTAAATAAGGTTTCTTTTAACTGGAAACGAGGGTTTTAGCTCTGCATGTCAGATAGCCATAAACAAGCAGGTAAGGAACACATGTTTTGGAATATAATTTGTTTCTGACCACTGCTGGAACAAATAGGTTGCCATGATCTTTCCAGTATGCTTTCAACTGCAGGGTATTTGCCTCCATATATTGTTAGACAAATGTTAGCTAAATCAGGCTTAAGTAATTTCCCAGAATTCAGGAATAGGATGTGCATTTCTGATACTTCCCAGAAGACTTATTTTCAGCAAACCTTGATAATATTACATACCTCATTATGAAGACTTATTTTCATTTATGGAAGATAGTGTACAAATAATTGCCATTTATTAAGAGATGCATGAACATTTCAGTGTGGGTTGTTGCTCTCAAATATATACAATATTCTTCACTTTGGATCGTGCATTTCCTAGAATGCAGACTGAATGACTCTCCTTCAGGGCAGAGGAGATACTGAATAGCAGGGCAGCGAACAGACCCATGGCTCTTTTTATTTTTATTCCCTCTCTTCCCCCTCCTCACTCCCGCGTCCCATGGCTGGTAACGCTTAGCCACAGGATATGAGAAATTAAGTCTGAATATACACTTATGCATATTTATATGCCTGCCTATCATTTCCTAGTCATGCACATGTTGCCTCAAGTACTTCGCCCAAAGAATTTTTGATTAGCCAAAGAGCACACATATCTCAGCTCTACCCAAATAGCCTATATCCCCTGGATCTGTGCTTTGTCTGGTTAAAAAGAAGGAAAAAGCTTATTCAGGATTAGGAATTCAGAGCCAAATTCTGAAGAGGTAGTAAAAGAGCATTTCCTGAATCCTCTTCTGTACAGGAGGCCCTAACATCTCCTCATTCACATGAATGACTGTGAATTTCAACTGATGAGCCTGATTGACAAAAACAAAAGAAAAAAGGTAGAACCTGACATGCTAGTAGTAAATACAATTAAGAAACAGCAGCAAGAACATACATTGAAGTCACAAGCAATAACTTTGTAGAATCTTACCTTCACCAGAGTATCTGATAGTCCTTTTCTCTGTGGAGTCATATTCCCTGACGTGAGTTGTTTATAGTAGGTGACAGTCAGGTTTCCTTCATTGTGACATTTTCACAATAAAATGCTTCAAAACCAGTTCTGGTCTAAATGTATATCTCTTTTGCGGATGGTCTGGACAGTCCTAACTAGTAATAATCACTTGAGTCCTTTGGCTTGGGTGGTAGGGACTTTGGGGCTAAAGTTTTGATTTGAGGTGATGCCAGCAGGTATGTCATGGATAGACAAATACACCCCCTGGAAGAACAGAGAATTTACTTGCCCTTAGTCTTTTCTCTACTTCAGTCATGACATTGGACGTACAGAGAAAGACACAGATGTTCTTTTCTGCAGGGCAGAGGAGGAGGGAAGATGTGTGCCTGCTGCTGGGCCAACCTGCAGAAGCTCCCTGCCCAGAGTGCATGTACGCTTGGTTTTTAGTGCATGTTCTGTCTAGGTTTGTATTTGCCACTGTGTTACAAATGTTGGGGATGGCTTAAATTAGATGGGCTGCCCCGAAAGCATCTAGCCTGCCTCACCTCCTTTTCAAAACAACAAAATGATAATCAAACTGTAACGATGGTAGGAGATTCTTGTGGAGGAATATCTGTGTGCCCCTAGATGAGCCTTTAATTTACTCACTTCATGAAGAAAAAGCATTTAAACCTTTAATCTGACTGATTATGATATTTGAGGGGCTCATCTCATGCATGTAATTTTGGAGAGCTTCTTGGGGAATGTGTGGGATCTCTGATGGATAATAATTTTTGGCAAAAAAACAAGAAAGAAAACAAGAGACTCCTTAGAATTTATCTTTTTTCATTTTCTTTTTGATTGGCTTATAATTGCATATCTGCATAATTTACAGGCTCTTATTCACTGTAAGATAATAGGACAGGATGGATTCCTAAATTTCTAGCCCTAGAAAAGTGTAGCTCATTTATTTTAATGACTGTATCATCTAGCCAGTTAACGGGATGGTCAAGCTCTTGTAATGAAGTGCAGTAGAATCAGCAAGGGATTTTCCCCAAATGTTTGTCTTTACCTAAAAAATATTTATGTTGTAAAGCTCCTGTTGAGTGGTTGGATGCGGTCATTGAGTTGCTGGTGTGGTCACTGGTGAGTGCTTTTCTTCTGTAAAATGATATTTTTGCAATAGCAGGGCTGGACTCACTGGGGTGGCTCCCTGTGCTGGACAACATTTTGGCTCCAAGATATGAATGTTGTTTGAACTTTTCCGCAAGTTGAGGTGCTTCCTGCCCTGTTCACTCTGCTCCTACAGTGCCCTGTAGGGCTACAGCACCACTGAATCACCTGGCAGGTGGGACAAAATATCACCAACAGAGCAAATCGTGCAGCTGTTGCAGAGCTGTGGGCTAGCTGCAGGTGAAGTTGCAAGAGGAATTTTTGTCAGAACCTTGAAGCTTAAATCTTAGAAATTTCCTGGGTATTGCACAAAGCACCTAAGTTGTCACAGGGCTTCCTTAGTACTAATATATTTGGTAAGAGGGAAACTCGAAAAAGTATATTTTCTAAGATTGTGACAGTGAGCTTTTGATTGGCAAACTAATCCAGGACACAGCAAACTGTCTTCAAAAACTGTGGAAAAAAGCAGATCACAGCAGAGGAATATGTGCAGGATGCCAGCAGCAGGAGGAGGACCACAGACACCAACCCAGGGAGATGGAGGCTGCAGAGGGGTGTGAGTACAACTGTAGTTTCCTTCCAGTAAGAAATAGGGAATTTAAAGATCTCTGTGACTTTTGCGCTGCCCATCAGCAGGAGACTCCTGCAGCCTGTGGGAGATGCTGCTGAGCACTCAGGGCTGCCCCACAGGCAGCAGTCCCATCAGGCATTGTTTTCTGAGAGACGGGGTACCGCAGGAAGGGGAACTTCTCAGCAGGGTTATTGGTTAGTTATTCCTAGAGGCAGTAAGCATGAGTAAGGCTCTCTCCATATTTTTTTTTCTGCATATTTCTTCAGTGAAATTTGCTGCTTGATGTGCTAAATTACACTTTTAGACCGGAGACCTCACAAGCTAAACCTTCCAATTTTAGGATAAGTGTAGCTACTACAGAGGAAAAGAACAGCCATATTATACTTTGCAATTCATACACTGTTCCTTTGTTCCTTCAGGCTCTGCCACCAAAATTTAAAATGTCTAGCACGTAGCTGTGCCTTTGCTTTTCTTGATTCCTATGGAGTCTGGGGTATTCCCTATGAATGCAGTTAAGCTCAGAGTGCTAGCAAAATATGTTGCTCTGCATAATACAAGTTAGTATGAAAAAGGATATATACATATGCACATATGAGAGGTGTAATGCAGTCATGCTTTCTGGTTGTTGCTCTGAAGTCCGCACATCAGAACAAGTGAGTTTGTTTTATGCCTCCCAAGAGAGGTCTTGTGCAGTGTTCAAGGTATGTGCTGAAAGACCTCATTGACAATGCAAACACTTCAGCTGTCATTGAGTCATAAAAAAGCTCAGAATAGGAAGGTCTGTAGGAAATTGATTTTCTTTAATTCCTTTGTGAAGTGCCGTGCGGAATATTGATCACTTTGGTATGAATGATTTAAATCTCCCTCCAGCATCTACTGGAAGGCAAACAGGTTTTCATCTGAGATATATTTTTTTTTGGTTGAAACTTTGTGCTTGTCATTTGAATATTAAGATGTTTGGGATCTTCACAGACCCGAAGGCAGCAGAACTATGGTTTCTGCTTGGAAAGAGTTGCTACTTAAACTGCTGGAGAATTTTTGTTTCATGCAATGTTATGCCATATACAGCTATTTTTAATAGCTTTGCAGTGAATAACTAGAAACACATTGTGGAAGTATTAGATAAAATATGCTCTATCTTTGGAGAAGGATCAAGGGGACTCAAGGTTCTCTTAGAATCAGATTTATTAAGGCTCTTCACTACTAAAGAGCATACTTTCCAACTAATATTAGTGATGAGAAATACGGTAATGGAAAATCCCTGTGGAAAAAGAAATCAATTTTAAAATAAGTTTATATTATGTTTTTACAAGTAAGTCACAGTTCTGTGTTGGAGATTAATTTTTCCCAATTTTTTTTTCTCCCCTGGCCTCACAGACAGTGAGGGTAAATTCATGAGTGCATAAAGTGCTGGGTGCTCTCGGGATGGAAAGAGGGATAGAACTGTAAAGCACCTTATTTGCTTGGTATTTACAGGGAGTTATTACTTTGGACCAACACATTATTAGTGAGTTTTTGGAAATTACACTAAGTGATTCACTAGGAACCAAGCAATAGTAAATAATGCCTGTTTAAACTTGCTGTCATATGAGGAATTCTTTGACTTGAAGACAGGTTCTTTGCCTAAATGACGTATTTCTTCTGAAATATAATTTTAGCAAGATGAACCAGTGTAATCATAAATCAGCAGACTGTGATATTCACCTTCCTTTACTCCCGATTGCTCTGGCATTTACATTACCTTGGTCTGCTAGCTTCATCCCAATTACCTCTGTGGGACTAATCTATTCTGCTGTGCATGGAAGCAACAGGAAATGTTTAAAGAGCTTCCACAATGTGTGTGTAAGTGTGCATGGGTGTGCTATAGAACTGTCATGGAGAAGAGAGTTTGCACAGTGAGAGTCTTCAGGGCAGAGAGGGACTGGGGTCGGAACTGGAGATATACTAGTCCCAGTGATGTGCTCAGCCCTATCCAGTCTGAAACTGTGATGCAGGCTCCTATCCCCTGTGAAATCTTAAGGAAGTTTGGCTGCAGATCTCATCTACACACAGCACATTGCACTTGCTCTCAGCAGCACTATTAACCTCACTTATTATTGCTCCCTAGGTTAATGATGGGTATCTGATCTGCATAGCAATCTTCTCTCTTCTGCCACATTCATCATGGCCTCAGCTATGTTATTAAGTAGCAGAACTGAAACATAGGATAATCCTTGCAAAATAAATTCCTGTAACTGTGTCAAAATGTGATTCTAAGGTAGTTGCAATGAGTCTGATACACTGGGACTTGATGTTGCCTTTGTCACCTGTCTGTGACCTGCCCAGGGGACCGTGCTTGGCTGAGCAGAGGGATAGTCAGGGCTCCACAGCAAGACCCTGCCTCAGACAGTTTGTTAGTAAGGGCATCCCACTCAGCTGTGGACCAAGTGTGGCTGTACCTGGGCTGTTCCAAACACTCCCCCCTTTTCTGCCAGTCCTGATATCAATACACCATTTCAGTATAATCTAGAATTTGCTGGAATACAGAAACAGAGGCTTCCTTTCTCCTGGAAGCTGATTTAACACAAGTGTCCCTGCCTCCCCTGTGCGGCAGCTCATTCTGAGGAGATGTTGGAAGGGCTGCTCTGCAAACTGGTGAGGAGGGCATGGCAAGAGGCAACACTTGCTGGGGGTGCTCCCAGCAGTGCTGTCATGTACTGGGACCACCACTTCCAGTCCTAGACTCTGTCAATACCCTTGTGGCACCGCGAGCACCAGGCGGAGCAGAACCAGATGTTTCTCCCCATGGCGTTGCCACCAGCCTTGTGAGTTCAGGGGCTTGCTGCTGCTTGTTTTCAAGAAGGATTTGCCCTTGAGAGGAGGAAGTGCGGTGCTGAGTACAGCAATGATCTGGCAAACATACAAAATGGGACATAAACCAGCTGGGGATTCCTGTCTGGAAATCTTACGATGCCTGAAGGAGCTGCACTTTCACAATTAACAAAAGATGTACTACTCATCTGTGTTTAAAGTCAGTCTAGCTTAGCTGCACCTTGGATATCACCTTGATTTTTTCAGTTCAAAATGGCATAGTTACAATTTTAAAATAGTCTGCTACTTCTCGCTTAGAGCTGAATTCCTGTTCAGTGAACACAGTGTTTTCTTCTTGCTATTTGATATTTGTAAGGATCTTAATTTTTTCGTAATAGATTTTTCTTCCATATCCTTGATACATGCATACAAAAACACACACCACACACATAGTTTTGCTCTAGCGGTAAAGCTGTCCTGGGTTTCTGACGACCTTATTCCCATAAAATTAGGTCAAGGTCCTCATACTCACAACTTTTCACCTTTCAAACAGAAGAAAGGAAATGAAGAAACTGGGCTCAAAGCTCAGTTTTAAATACATGTCAAGCATCAAAAAGTCTATGATTGTTCTCATAAAACCAGGAATCTCTCCTAAATATGCTACAACTGTGTGAATTCCTACGTTTCTCCTGCTTGATGGAACACACCTTAATTTTGTCCCTGTGGCTGCAGTGAAATGCTTCTAGAGTACCCCTGTTCAGTAACTGCCATGGTGATACCACTCTAATTCACCACTGATGGACAATTTCTTTGAGACAGATTTTTAATGTCATGGGGCCTTTTTTTCACTAGGACTAAGCATTTCAGGGTGCTGAGTTGTGTTGGTAGGCACTAGAATAATGTCTGGAGGGTGAAGTTCTCAGTTGTAGATCTCTGGTTGCAATAGTGCACAAGCAGTTTTCCAGACTGGAATCTTTGTCCTGGAGCAAGGGAACATCAATGCTGACTTCTAGTGTCTGAGCTGCAACAAGCCTTTTGGGATATTTTGTCCTGAAGGGGACCGGTGTGGTCCTTGTGTGTGTATGGGGATTCATCAGGCTTTGGTTTGGAAATCCTAATGAAGTTGAAGATCTAAGCACGGCACTTCTGGCCTCGTATTTTTCAGCTTTCTTGGGTTTAGTTGAGGGTAATGAATAACTTGGAAATTTATGTAAACAAAGCAGAAATAAAAGTATGTAAGACCTTCTGTTTAATTGAACTGAGGCTTTTGAGTGCTTTTCTGTAGTACAGGTAAGTTGTGTTCAGTATAGGAGGGAGCTTTGAGGACTGGGAAAGATTGAGGAAGTTTATTAAAAAAAATACGAATGGTACAGAGAAGATAAGCAGGGAATGACTGTTCACTAGGATCCCACAGTCTGAGACACCCAGTGGAAATACCAGTCAGTGGGTTTAAAACAAAGAGGAGGAAGTCCTTCTCTGCACAATGCATGCTTAAATTGGGGAACTCGTCGTCACAGGATGTTTGAGAGGCCAAAGGTATGAATGAGGTCACAAAAAGGGTTAGTAAAGCCCATGGCGGATAGGCACATGTGAGAGCCTGGGTGTGAGCTCTGGCTCAGGAAGTGTCTACACCAGTGAGTGCTGGCAGCCAAGGCTGTGCAGTGGAGACACGCTGCTTTCCACTTTGCCTTCCTCTTTTGCCTTTTTCTGCATCTTATCACATCAGCTCCAGGTTATAAAATAAGGAGGAAAGAGGGACTGAGATAGCTCTCACGTGTTCTTCCCCGGTAGCTCTCCTGCATGATGCACAGGCAGAAATGGGTGGTAGAAAACCACACACCTATGTTGTATAGAAAGCCTGGGCTGCAGTTATTTCTGGCAGGAAATATTCTGAGAACTGTGGTATCCGGAGGTAGTTTGGTAATGAAACGTGAGAGGAAAAGCAGCACAGTGGTCACTTATCTGTCACAGGGATCAGAGGCCTTTGGGCCAGCATGTGACAGCCTTGCTGCTGTGGAGAACACCTAAAATTGGGCTCATTTAGGCAATTACTAAAAAAAAGCACAGCAGCTCATAGGCAAGAAGCAGCGAGGACCACTGTATGCAAAGCCCTCTGCACTCACAAGTAGCTGCTAGAAATGAGCCCCTCAGCCATGTGTTGGAAATCTCAAGACATCAGTCACAGGAGGAAGTGTAAGGGCCTGCTTTCCTTTCATTAGCCATTTGTGTCATACACGTTTCTCAGACATAGCAGGAAAATATTCTTCAACTATCCTTAGAGGTCCTTTAGACTGGAAATCTAATGCAGCCTCACAATTCTGGAAGATCTTTTTGAATTCTTTTATTAAAAACAAAGCTACAAATAACAGAGTTGGGGGAAATTATATATTTAATGTTTAGGATAAGCAAGCTGGGGCTGTATCATCAGGCTCTGACATGACATGTTGCTCAGCCATTTTTTAGATAATTCCGAAAGAATTGTGTCCTCTGGACCAGATTCATTCTTTATTTTCTGGAAGACTCCTCAGTTGCTCTGCTTTTCTGGTAAGGAGGGCTCAAAGGAGCTTTTTAGGACTTAGCCTGAGTTTTCCTCAGTAAAGATACCTGGTGGTTTCTCAGGACTTATTGCTCAAGGGCAGATATTGGGACTTTGATGTCTCGGAAGGAAAGTAAAAAGCCAATTTAATTAAATAGCTGTGAGTGAGATTTTAAAATATATAATACCTGGAACAGCTCAAAGTGAATCTCTGTCCTAGGAACAACCCATTTTAGCCTTTCAAACTTTTATTGCTGTAGCTTTCTTTTTTTTCCAAATTGAAGTGCTGACAGCTAAAATGCTACCCCATTTAGTCAGCTGACCTCAAATGCTTTCATTTAGCCACAATGGGCTACTCCAATTAAAGGGAAAAAGAGCAGAAATGATGAATCTGAGAGCATTTTTGTGAGGGACTACATCTAAACACAAAATGTTTAATGGCTGAGGCAGGGACAGGAGAGTTTTTTCATTTAAAGGCCTGGCAGATAAGGAAAAATCATTGCAGATGCATGGTACATGGCTCTGAGAAGTATAGTCCCAGCTTATAGCCCCTGAATGAGTTTCTGTGCAAAGCTCCCTGTAGGACTGTGAATACCTCAGTGGAGATATTCAAGAACCATCTGGATGCAATCCAGCGCCATGTACTCTGGGATAACCCTGCTTGAGCAGGGAGATTGAACCAAATGAGCCACTGTGGTCTCTTCCAGACTGACCCATCCTGTGATTCTGTGACCACACACAGGGTTTCTGGGGCTTCAGAGGTGACTTCTGTGGACTGTGACTGAGGATGGTTGGCTCACAAATGCATTGACTTCCTGATAAGAGAAGGCTTGTTGAAGACATGAAGACATGTTGGCTCATGTGGCGTGGCTTCAGTATGTACAAACTTCAGCTTTTTCCATCTGTTGGTATGGATTGAGCATGGGGCAAGGAGCAGTGCCATCTCACATGAATGAGAGTGCAGCTATCAATTTTTCTGTCTGTGGTAAAAGTAGATGTGCTCAATCCTGACTGGGATGTGGAGAGCAAGAACAGGGTGGTTCATGCTCTGGAGGGACATCCTCACCATCCTTTAACTGCCTGTGTTGAGCTGCACACTCTTTTTGGGTTGTGTGCAGTGGGGTGGGGCAGAGAACAATGTCCTGGGTTGCTTTTAAGACAGAGGTTTACATCTCAAAGAGGTTTAGATGCTTAAAGCTCTGCTAGAGTGGAAGGGTGAAGTTCTGCTCTGTCAGTCACGGAATTTTTTGAGAGTTCAAGTAAAATTTATATGCTTTACCCTGAAGCAGTATTGGAGGGCAGTGTGTACATAGAGGCAGAACTTGGTAAGGCCGTGTTCTGCCTGGGCCTCAAGTAAGGCTGTTGAAATTTTCCAGGTGCATAGTTTTGAATGGAAAAGTTTGCATGAAAAAGAGATAAATCATAATGCCATTGGTGCAAGCATCCCTTGGCTGTGATATTTGCTTGTGTTAAATTTTCAAAATGTATCTTCCAGTCTGAACCACTGGAAAAATTTCTGTCAATTCCCTGTGATATTTTCCCAGTCCTTGCTTTGATGAGGAATCTGGTGCTTTGGGCCTGCTTGTTTGTTTTTGGTTTTTTTCTTGGTTTTTTTTGGTGGTCGTGGGTTTTTTTGTTTTGTTTTGTTTTTGTGGGGTTTGTTTCTTTGTTTGTTTTTTGTTGGTTTTTTTCATTTTCTTTTTTTCAGTTAACATAGCAAACTGACAAGAGCAATTAATCATATGACTCCTAAGCAAGTAATAGCACCAAACTCTCAGGAGCTTTCAGAAAGGCTGCAAAGGTCTGGTCTGCAAAGTCCTGTTTAAAACAAAATCCCTTAATAGCTCTCAGGAGCAAAAAGCAAGGTTTTGTTGGCACAAGCATAAATTTTCCATGAAACCAGTTAGCAGATTCTGTATGCAAAGTTTGTTGTTGACTCAGCACTTTTAACAGTTTTTAATGTGATTTCTTGGAGCACTTACTCTCTCCAAGCTGTTGAATTTGTTGCTCTTCTGAGAACTTCACATTTGCCCTCATTTTGAACTCCTTAGTCAAGTTCCATGAAATGCTAAGAGTATGCAGTACAGAGTGCTTAGAAAAAAGCACCGTAACAGCTGCAGAGCTTATATTTCTGCAAAACATATTTCTTTAAAAATAGAATTCCCCATGTTCAATGTCCAGGAAACGTGGTCCAGCAACAACAGGTTTGTGAAAAAAGGTGGAAAAGAAAGATCTGTGAGCCTGAGTTGGACAGAAAGGTTCTGTAGCCTGCTGTTAGAGCTTCTTATTCAATTATCTATTTTAGAGCTCCTTGAATAGAAAAAGTCAAAGTGAAACGTGGGCAGGAGAACATCTGTGCTGCCATAATGACTATTCAGGGTATTTTTATTTGATTGTCAGTTTTAGTTTCCTGACAAAATATAATTTACATGTAATTTATCAGAACATTATTTTTACTATAATGAATTCTTTCCCTTATAATAAATCCAGATTAACCTATTTCTTTTCCAGAGGAACCCTGGATGTTAGTGAAACTTCTGTGACTTCAAAAAAGCCAAATTTGGTATTCCATTGTTTTTGTATTTCTTAATAAAATTAAATATAATTCTAAATGTCAGGTCCCTGATTTATTAGTCTTTGGGAATATGGCTTCATTTCAAACTTTGATCACAGTGACGAGTAATAGTTTTTTTCTAATAAATAAAGTTTGTTCAGATGTTTTGTGAACACCATGTTCATTGATATTTTTACTTGGTTTCGGTTCATAACTGTTTGCAAGCAAGTTTCTCTCCTTATGGTTCCTGTGCCGTGGTTATCAGGGGAGAGGGAGGAAGGGACTGGCACCACCAGGGGACTTTCAGACCATGGGTTCACCATGCATTTCTCATCCTTCCTCTGCAGCCTTTTCAGGGCGTTTGTGTGGTCAGGTGTTCTCGACCTGAACAGGCCCCTGCTGAAGCCCCCAAGACATGCCACTAGCAGGTAACAAAGGGGTTTTCTAGTGTGAGGGGAGTCTTCGCATGCCAGTGTAGGATTTTTGTTTTTATAAAATGTGTACTTTTCCCAACATGTACTCGACTAAATGATAAGAGGAGGTGTGCTGGGGTGGGGCCAGAGAGGGCACTGTGTCAGCAAAGAAGCAAACTCCCAGGGTCCCCAGTCAGTGTCTTAACAATGAGACAAGTCTTGGTTTTACAAAGCTGCTTTCTGGAAGGAGCTTCAGTCTGTATATGCCTCAGAAGGGAAGCACTCCAGGTACAAGGAGAAAACCTGTTGGATGAGCTCAAAGAAGCTTCGTCACAGTTTCGCCAAAGTTTCTGCCTTCTTCATTTGCTGAAGACAAGAAAATAGTTCAAGATATGCTTCTTCTGAGTTCTTCAAACTCACATATTTTTTTTTTCTTGACCCTTGCTTCACATACTTCCTGCCTGTCCTGTTGTTCGACGGAAAAATCTTATTAGAGGTGTTACAATTACCTAGAAGTTAAATCAGATACTGTCATGCTGCTACTTATCCACCTCAATTATACAGAATGGAATTAAAAGTACCTTAGAATATGACCCTCACTGTTTTATGAACTCCAAGCCACAGCAAGAATATTCTACCCAATGACCTCTATCTGCACATAATTACACTCTGAGGCATTCTTAAATAATTTGCCAAGTTACTTTTAGTGCTATTCCATGGTAATCCTAAATACCTAGGAATTACCAGGAGTTATTGCCTTATTTTCAGGACTTGTCAGCTAGATATGCAAGTAATTCTGTGCTCTGATGCTTTCAGCATGCATTGTTATCTTTGATAAATCTGATTTTTTAAATAAAGAATAAAATTGCTTACTAGATAGTATAGAGATAGGTCTATAATTCCTCTTTAAAACTTCTAATAAATAAAGGACCATGTAAAAAAGTGTGTCTGTGAAAAAAAAAATCCTATGCTTTCTTATGCTAAATCTCACTGTGTATTTTAAGCAATTTCACGATCCTATTAAATGATCATACTTCTGAAGTCTTAATAGAATTTAGACTCTGTGCTTTTGCTGCATGTGCTGTGCAGAAGAGAGTGAGTGGAAATAATCACGTATGTGCAACCGGTCAGCACAGTAGTTTCATTCAGCAAATAATCTGTACCTTATTTCTAGGGAATGGGATGTTACTCCAGGAGCCTGAAATAATCTACTTCTTTACCTCTGGGTTATAAGCAGCTGAACATGGATAACGGTGTTGGTAGATAAAACTACTAGGCCTTGTGACAGGCCTTTGTGAAGGAAGTCTGGGGCATTAACCTTGTTTTCCAGGTGTCTTGGGGGTTAGAGGTACACTGTGCAACCTAAGTGTAAAAAGTGTTTTGAGCTGAGGCTAACCTGGGCTAGGTGTGCCACGAGAGCTGCATTGGTCACAGCCTTCAGGTCAGGCTGAAAGGTACCTTCCTGCTCCCAGTGCGACCTGCTGAATGTGGAACACAGCTCCTAACCAAGTGGTTATTGCATTTGGCTCATGACTTAGTGCTGATTAGAAGAAATTTTCCCCTAGTCTTTTATCAAGGTCCATCTGCCTTAGAAAAGCTGTCAGCCAAACACTGGGAAAAGCACAGGAAGTAGAAAAGCATTCTTAATAAACTGTGAGAAATACTCAGAAACATTATACACTAAAAGCCTTTCAAAATATTATCAAAATTAAATACAAATAACCCTTCTGCTCCATACTGTGTGTACAAAAAAAAAGATTTTTTTTCCCCTATGTGCTGCAGCAGCTGTTATGCAACTGCCTCAATTATTTTGACATTTAGTATTTGATGTGAAAGTGTATGGTTTCTTTCTAGAACTAGTTAATTCAGTGGCAGGTTGCAAGCCAAAGAAGTTTTACAGACATTATGTGAATAAACATTTGTGTTTTTTTAAACACTATTTATTGAGGCCACATCGTATAGTTTCACTGCTTTATTTTTTCTCCCTCAAATTGTGAGTTCCTCTTAGTGCTGAACATCTTTCAATATTGACACATCTTTTTCCTATCTATAATAAAAGGTGTTTCTTCTTATTTTCTTAAAACTAGGTTCATGAATGGGGCATAAAACAGTGTTAATGCTATAATACACTCAGCTCTTTAGCCTACCCTTCAGTAATCGCTATATCCCCACATGGATGAAGGAGGATGACTTCCTGTCATTCATAGTAATGTAATTAAATGCTGGAATATAGTGAAAAGATCTTGTTGAAGAGCCAAATGCCTCTTAGGGACAGTAGCTATGTGTTTTCAGGGTTATTTTTGTTTCTTGTTTATGCATCTGTCTGCATGTGTATAGGCTCCTTCTTTGTAAGCAGGCAAACTGGCTCTGGACGTATTAGTCTGTGTTTGGTTTTGCCCACGGGCTCTCAGATATGGCAGCAATAATAACACATTATATGAAGATGTGGGTCAGGGCTGAGAACTCCAGGGGGATATAAATGTTTTGAAAACAACTTTACAATCTCAAATGACACGTGCAAGAAAATTTGACTGCTCTGTGAACTGTGCTCTATAATTTTCCACAAACAAATCAAGATACTTATACTGCAAAAATCTAGGACCAGACGAGATCTTTCAGTCAAATCCTTTAGATTCATAACAAAGCGATTGAATGAACAGACATCTTTTAATTCTTCTTCACTTTCCTTCCTCTGTCTGTCCAGACTAAGAAATCTCCTCAAAGCCAAAATCCTGGCTGGTAAGTGGATTAGGAGTGGCAGATGTCTCTCTACCACTCTTCTTCTATTCACTTATTAAAAGTCAGTAAAGCTCCTCTTTCATTCCACCTTTCTACTTGCTGGCATTTTGTTGCTGGGACTGCTACAGGCCTCCAGGCACATGGTTACAGTAAGATATAGTCACAGTCTTTCTAAGTACGAAAAAAAAAGGAGTTCCACTGTGATAACTCTCAGGTTTCATCAATATCCTTATGCTTTTACGAATTTGCATTCTCTTCTTTGATTAGCCCATTCTTATTTTTCAACTTTTTTCTTTTGAGTGTCTTCCTCTTTTTTTCCTCCGTATGCTGTAATCCTAAACTTAAATGTTCCTAAAAAATTGACTATTTTTTCTTCAAGAAAATGTACAAGATGCCAGCTGACTAAATAAGTTTTAGCAGCTGGGATGTGTAGTATGGTTAATCCCAGGGCTTTGATCTGATCCAAGCAGATATTTGTAATAGGAGTTGTAGAAGTAGTAGTAGTAGTAGTAGTAGTAGCCATCATCATCATCATCGTCATCATCATCATCAAAAAAGATGCAAAGGTTACCTTTCTAGATTTCCAACACTCCTCAGTTAGGACCAAAGGCAAGTGAGAGATTAACACTATATTAAGGGCAATACTTAATTTTCTCCTTTTTCTCCTTAGTACCATTTACCTTTCGGTATGCATTCATCTCTTTTTCAAGAACTTCCTTTTATACACACCTTTGTTAACACATGAAATTTCATCCCCTCACTGTTAATCTTCTCAGGTGCTGTATAGCTCAGCCACGAACTCTGTGCCGCAGGATATCACAGATGCATGAGTTCATGTCTGAAGACTGGATGTGTTAATGACAGATAAATGCACCTGGGGTTACCCAGTATACAGGAATCACCCCCAGCTCACTGTGGGCCTCATCTCCGTGGTACTGGATGCTGTGAAATTAGTTGGGTAAAGTATCCAGTGGGTGTATCCTTACCTGCCATCTTCCATGGGCACCTGCTTTTGGCAGGTGAGAGTAGATTTTGAGCCACAGAGATCTTTCGGTATGGCCCATTTCAGATGGTCTCATACATGGTACTAGGTAAGTTAAATAGCTTACCTTTTACTTTCAGCAGGCAGCTTTCTTTGGGTTTGGACTCTGGACAAAACAGAGTGGGAAAATTGCCTGCGGTCTGAGGCCAAAAGGAAGGAAATGGTCTCAGTTTTAATTCCTGTTCATTGTTGAGAAAACCTCACTTTAGTAGGAGCACGGGATGGCTCAGAGGCTTATCTAGTGCCAAGGCTGGAAGTCCACACAAAAAAGCTGTCAGAGGGTACATCTGATGCTTCAGGTCAAGGCCCTGGGACCAGCACAGGACCCTTTGAACCCTACCCAGAGCTCTTGGGCAATATATGTCAAACAGCAGCCAAGGAACCAGGCAGATTTCCTGCTTACCGGCAGCCTCTGCTGAAGTCACATAGCCCTGAAAGATCCCAGGGATGAAGAAGGTGAACTGCAGACACCTGCCATCCTGCCCGGGCTTAGCTTTTCAGAGTGCAGTCCTTAAATGCAAAACATCTGGTATCATCTGTGCTGAAGGCCAGCTGAGATCCAGGCAGATAAAATAAACATCTGCTTGAAACAGGTTTCTGAAAACATGAATACAAGAAAGGTCATTTTTATGCCTGCCTGACTGAACAGAATACGAAAAAGGGGATGAAATGTTCTATCCACAGCCTCAGCAGTGTGATTAGGTTTTCATTTTTATTCAAGACTCATGTATTGTGTTTCTCTGCCTCTTTTCCAGTGGCACATAATTCTCTATTTTTTGGTTTTTTTTTTTCTTTTCTTTTAAAAATTTGAATGGTATCTCTCATTCAAAGCGTCTCTGCTCTGCCTTGGCAGTCGTTTGTCCTCAGAGGTTTGGTTTGTTGAGGCTATGCAGAGGCAATGAGCACACTTTGCATTTCAAATATCAGGGAGCCCGAGAATTCAGGGGCTGTAGCCATAATCACTCATATCAGCTGGTGTAGTGTGTAGTACCTGTCACAGAATGTGAGGATGGTGCATTCTCAGATTCCTTATCAGTGTGATCTGTCATGGGGGACATGACACTGCTGAAATCCAAGGCTTTGGAAATACTGCAAATGGTGCATTAATTAAGCAAGTTAAAGAAGAAATCTTGATATACCTTTAGGTTCATGTCTTTGAAATGCAAGACTTCTTTTCCTGTTGTGTTTTAATGCAGTTTCACAGGTCCACAGCAACAGGAAATGTGAAATGCTAGGGATTTGTAGGTTTTGCTGTGGACCTGTGAAACTGCATTTCCAAAGCCCTAAATAAGATCACAAAAGAGCAGTATAAAACGTAAGTCTGAAAATACCACTGACAACTTGTCTTAAATGTCCCTGACATATCAGGAGGTTCTTAACCCAAAGGCATAACAATCTGCTCTCCTTTCACTGTCACAAATTAATTCTTGGGGCAGACTGAGTTTGTGTAAATAAGTGATTTGGGGGAAGAAGGGGATCATGGAGGTTCACTGACTAAACTAGAAAGGAAAAAAAGTCCAGACAGCTTAGATTTGCCTTTCAGAACTGTGTCATTTTTTTTATCTCCTGAGATCTGTCACATGAAACTTGAAGTATTTTCCTTCCATACCAAGCTAGAGTATGGCTGTGGCAGAGAACATTTTGCTTTCTAACAGTCCCATGTTACATACATTCAGTGGCAGCTGATACTGTGACGTCTTCACCATGTAGGAGCTCACTCTGGCAAAAGCACTTGCTCTGGTGGCAGCTCTGATTATGTCTGCTGCTAGGCTGAGCAAAGGTAAACTTGTTTGCATCTGAAGATGGGTTTTGAGTGCAGTGAGAGTTCTTTTTTTTCAATGTTTTTTTTCCCCTGCTTTGTTGCAAAAAATCTTTTTTCACCAGGTAGGCTGAGACTCTGCATGTTGCAATAGATGAGCGCTTTACATTTAAGACATTTTTAATTAAATATAAAATAATAGGATTAGACTCTGATAGTCTATACACTTTTATACACTTTTCATCAGAAGTGAACTTAGGTCATCTTGGCTTCTGATGAAACCAGAATTCAGTGGTCCTGCTTCCTTTTAATTTCAGAGCTTTAACACTAAGGATAAGGATTCTGCCCAGCTGGTTTATCAGTTGGGTGCATTAACCAATTGTCCTGGGGTAACTGTATGGTCCGATATCCCCATCATCTGTTCTTTTACCTCAAAAATAGTCCTGTAGCTTTAAGCTAGGCTGAGAGCAGCCGAGGAGCGGCGGCGCGCAGTTTGTTTGGAGTACGACCTCACTTCTGTCCCCGGAATTTCTCGCTCGCTGGTTGTGCTGTTGCACGGATCAGGGAGTCTTTTTTCTCTAGTTAGCTGAGGGAAAGGGTTTTCTCGGACTGTGGTGTTCAGCTCTGGACTGCTCTGGACTGAAAGACCCGAGTAAATACAGCGGAGCCCACGCCGTGTGGCACACCGGCGCCCCAAGCTGCTCTGCGGCCTGGACACCCGACCTGAGGGGAGAGAGAGAGAGAGCTGGGACACACACGCGAAAGGACTCTGAAAGCTCTACGGAAGGACCCTTTTCTCTGAATTTACCATCTTTTCAGAGCAAGAGAGTCTTATTGTTTCTTATTATACATTTTTTCATGCTTGTGAATACTTTGCTTGTTAAATAAACAGTTTTTTCCACTTTCCTCCAAGGAGATTTACTCCCGAACCGAGAGTGGGGGAGGGGCTGCTAGAATCTGGCCCTTTAGAGGAGACCTCCTTTGGAAATTTCCTTCCAAATTTGTCCCAAACCAGGACAAATGGTTCTTGGCTCCCAGCGTGGGGCTGCGCCAGTCAAAAGTGGCCAGGGTTTTAGCGGCGACACACCGCGGGCCGAGAATCTCGCCCACCTCGCCCGGCGGCTGCGGGCGAACTTGACAGCGGGAGAGTTTCAGCCAGGCTGCGCCGCAGAGTGGGGCCTGGCCAGGCCGGGGCAGCGGCGGAGCGGGCCCGGCCCGGCCCGGCGGACCCGCGCCCTGGTCTTCCCAGTTACCTATCCAGAAGCCGGAAACAAAAGAGGACGTTTCAAACTTCCCCCGCCTTTAAATATTGTATTCACAGCGACGGTCCAGCTTTTCTTAGTGGCCCAACAGGGCATCGATATTCAAACCCAGCCAACTGATTGGTTCTGCCAAGTCCAAAGGAAGTTGTCAAGTTGCTTGCAGGGAAAAATTACTTTGAAGGAAGCCGATTTTTTCCTTACAGGGAAAAAAATCACTTTAAAAGTTGTCAAACCACCACACCAATGTAATAAATTATTGACCAGTGAGTGACAGTTTAACACTTTGACACTCAATATGCTGAAGTATTAAAAAAAACCCCAAAATGCTAGGCTGAAAAGGTCTTCCTTCCTTCTCGGTAGAGAGAGGGCTTGGGGCTATTTAACCTTTCTGTCCTTCGCAGTATGGAGGCCAGAAAAGATCTCTAAGGATTTTATGTTCTTTTATTAGTGCCTTGACCACATTCTGTACTCATGCCTTTAGCTACTTTATATGGTTCTATAAGTATCACATACATCAGCTCTTGCATATGAATTTGGCAGTTCTTGTACATGGAGATTATCTAATTTACAATAAGGAGAGAAATGCTTTAAAGGAGATTACCACCATTACCTACATGAGTGTAACTCAGATTGGTGGTATGTTTTGAAAGCTTCGCAGAAAAAATAATTGGCTACCAGATTTTATATGAAATCATCCGGTTATTTTGCTGTGGGGGAGGGACAGTTACATAGATTCACATTTCTTATGAAGTGCTAATGGAATGAAACCTTGAAACATTAAGGAATTCCCATAAGGGGAGACAAAGTTTATGAGGATATTTTTAATTGGTCCTAGAAATACATGCTTATGTGTCCATCACAGTGATTTAGTCTAGAGATTCATTTATTCAGGACAATGTTCTAAGAAGCAGTTTAAGCGGACTGACAGGTAATTGCAGGAAGCCATGCAACAAAGCCTCTTCAGCCAAGTACAAGAGACTGCAGGGGCAAAATTGTGTCTCAGTGGAAATACTCAACTCTTTTTCTTATGTATTCTATAATTTTTCTTACAGAAAGTTCTCTCTCCAACCACAGCAGATGGAATCCAAGAAGGCTTAAGAGGCTGAAATTATTTCTCCTCCGCCTTGAGGCACTATGGACATAGCAGACCCAGTGAATTTAAAATTTTGATTTTTTTACTTACCTGTTTCCACAGGTTTATTGCCTTACATATGAGTATAAAAATGGCTCTCCATCTCTGTAAAGAACTTTTTGTTAGGTATTTTGGTAATCACCAGCCATGGAAGAAGCTATATAAATGTAAATTTTATAAGATCATACAGGTAGGTCAAACATCTTTTGGTGTAATTTGATCTACAGTAATAAAAATCACATTACAATTTGAAAAAAAAAAAAAAACCAACCCAGAATACTTCTTTGGCACTTTCATGGCTAATGTCGTGCTCAATATTACACACTAGGTTTCCAGGCATTAGGTAAATTAGTCCTTTTTGGGGGCTATCATTAAGCCATGCCAAACAAGAAAATTTTCTCTCTTGTAGATTATTGAAGAGACTTTGTGAGCACTGGGAAATGGCATAGGTTGTACTCTGTCTAGATTGATTTCTTGATTTCTATTTCTGCTTTATATAATTTTCTAGACTGTTAATACCATAATTCATTAGCCGTCCAGTACGTAAAAGGGGCCCACAAGAAAACTGGGGAGGGACTTTTCACAAGGGCATGTAGTGAATGGCCTTAAGCTGAAGGAGAGCAGGTTTAAATTAGACAGTAGAAAGAAATTCTTTACTATAAGGGTGGTGAGGCACTGTAACCAATTGCCCAGAGAGGCTGTGGCCTCCCCATCCTTGGAAGTGCTCAAGGCCAGGCTGGATAGGGCTTTGAATAATCTGATCTAGTGAAAGGTGCCCCTGTCTGGGGCAGGAGGTTGGAGATAGATGATCTTTAAGGTCACTTCCAACGCAAACCATTCTGTGATTCTATGATTCTGTGAATTCCATGGCTACATGCCATGGTGACCAGAGACAGATTATAGCAGAGCGAGAATTGCATGTGTAGCTGTACCTCTTTCTTGGGACAACATGTAATGCTGTTAGAAACAGCTGTATATGTCATAAATACTATATATTGCTGTGTATGGCCATTCATGTGCTTAGTAAGGATGATCATATATATTTTTCTGTAACACTAACAGATTTTATCAAGTTTAAACAATCAGGTAGGTTGCAGAAAGTCAATTAATTTCCTTTAGAGTTATAAAACAGGATAGGAGCAAGTCAAGACATCAAGCAAAGAGGGACCTCACGTCTCCTTGTCCCCCTGTTTAGGCACAGAAATAGTCTTGTGAATATACCATGGCCCACAGCGGTCTGTGCAGAAAACAGATCTCCAGGAACCTGGGCACCTCCACCAGGGAGAAGCTTGGACTTAATGCCCATAGCTGTCTCCTCTAAAGATAAGAGGTTCATTTGATGCCAAATTTGGCAAGTATGGCAGTATTTGTCTCCTATTCCCACTGGAAAGACAGGAAAAGTTTCACCCGAGGAGAGGCGGGTTTGAGCCATAAAGAAGTAACGAGGGGTTTCCACAGGATGCATATGCTACAAGACAAAAATGTCAGCACATGCACTGAGAAGAAGAACAGAGGACTGCAGGAGGATCATTTACAAGGAGCTGAGATGGCACTAACCTTCAGAATCAAAATAAAAAGGTAGATTAAGACTGGACAACATCCCTACTACTGAGAATAAAAACCAAACCAAACCAAAAACAAAACAAAGAACAAACAAACAAAAAAAACCAAGCAAAACAAGAAAAGAGTGTAAGGATATCCTGAGTAAGACTTTAAGGTTAATGAAATGGACTGATAAAATAATTTTGCTACTAATGCTCCTAGAAAGCAAAAAATAGTATAAACATTAGCTTGGCATAATGCCTTGTGTCCTGGCTACTCAGAGTGACACAGCTGCCACTGAGGATGATTGGGGAAGAAAAGACATGGGTCCTCTACTGAAGGAATCATGTGAGAGCAGCTCACGTTCATCCACTGCTGCACTGGCACCCAGTTTCTCCAGCATCATGGACCCCAGCCATGCAGGTCACTGCCCTTGTAGGTGTTCTGTGATAACCAAAGTACGTACAAGAGACAAAGATTTAGCTCTTTGCCGTTTGATTTACAGCTTTTCCAAAGCCTGGAGGTGTCAGGAATAGTTTAGTCATCTATGCCTACTCATGCTGAGATTGCCTCTTGGAAGGAAGAGTCAGCAAGGAGATCTGGGTACAGACTCAGTAGAGATCTTCAGCATCTAACTGAGAGAAGGTAAAAGAACAAGGTTCCTCTGCCAATTAAAAAAGCCTAATTTTTTCTGAAGGGAGTACCTGGAGTCACATTCTATGGGGCGTTTCATAGTAGAGAAAAGTCCTGATCTGCCAGCCATAAAATTAACATTTGCTGTACCTAAGAGAGAGTTCTGTGAGTGAAAAGAAAGGCAAACTAAAATTTATAGATACAATATTAACTGCATACCGTTTTCTGCCAGGCTAAGGTCTTGCTAGCTATGCCTTATGCAAAAAGTTAATGGTATAAGGTTGACGACAAAATTCCTTGACAAACCAGAGGTTGGATAAAAGTATTGTCTCAGTCTTTGGTCTGTAGTAGTAACAAAGTAAACCACTCTAATGATACACAGACTTCTGGTTGAATTTAAAAAATACTTGTCAAAATCACTTGAGAATGAAAATATTCAGAAGATTAGCAAGCTGAGATGAGCAAGTGTGTTTATTTTGTTACCCCAGCTTATTCTCCTGTCATTTGTGGTGTACCTCCTTCAAGCATGCAAGCCTGGTGTTTGCCAGCAGATGTTTATATAAAGTTGGCTATAATTATGAAAACCTGAGATGTTGGACTAAACTCTTCAATTTAGATATCAAGTAATTAAGTAATGACTACTTTGTTTGACATACTTGTGCTGCATAAAACCATGATAAGAGAGTTTGGGGTGAAATTAGAAGTCTGAGTGTCAGTAAGGAAAAAGGAGACACCCTGACAGACAGAGGCAACGTAGGCAGAGTTTTCAGCTGCAGAGTGAATGTTCCCAAGACCTGGATTACTCAGCTGACCTTGCAGTTTGTCTGGACTTAACCAATCCCAGACGATGCCTTAGGGAAGACATCCTGGCTACTGAAGAGCAAATGCTGTATGGTGTCTATGTGGGTCAGAAATATTAACAATCCAGTGCTTCTTCACTCTTTGACCAAGTCATTAAAAATATCATGGGCAGCAGATATATAAACTTTGTTGGGAGTCAGCATTTTTGGATGTCTTTAGTGGTTGCTGGGCCTTGAAAGGAGGAGAGCCCCTACAGTTAATGGCAGAAGTCATTAAGCCAGTATACTTGGGAAGAGAGATGAATGGCAGAAAAGGGGAGAGAATCATGGGTAGAGGAACTTGGCCACTCCTCTAACCCCCAAAGCAGTGCTTTGCTGTGCCTTGCTTGTCCCTCTCAGCACTGGGCAGTCCTACTTGCTCCATGCAATTGAGGACATGGCCTTAAGATGTGCAAGGGGAGGTTTAAGTTGGATACTAGCAAAAATTTCTTCACTGAAAGAGTTTTTAGATATTGGAACAGCCTGCCCAGGAAAGTGGTGGAGTCGCCATGTTAAGACGTGTGAATGTGGTACTTGAGGACATGGTTTAGTGGTCAGCAGAGTGGTTCTGGGTTAATGGTTGGAATCAATTATCTTTGAGGTCTTTTCCTACTTTAATGATTCTATGGTTCCAAGCTCCTGCAGGTTCCTGGCCCCTCATGGTTGTCGACCCATCCATATAGACATAAGTCATAAAATGTTAAGGGTTAGAATACACCTTAAATATCATCTAATCCCTATCCCCACTGCTGTGGGCATGGACACCTCCCACTAGACCAGGCCACTCAAGGCCTTGTCCAACCTGGCCTTGAAAAGTTACAGGGTTGGGGCATCCACAACCTCCCTGGGAAACCTGTTTGAGTGTCTCGCTACCCTCACAAGAAAGAATTTCTTCCTAATACTTAACCTAAATTTCCTCAGCCCCAGCACTGACCCCTGAGGGACACCATTCACCACTGGTCTCCACATGGACCATGAGCCCTTGACCACAATTCTTTGTGGCTGGCCATCCAGCCAGTTCTTTATCCACCCAGTGGTCCATCCCTCAAATCCACGTCTCTCCAATTTAGAGACAAAGATGTCTTGTGGGACAGTGTCAAACACTTACACTGAGTAAGTCCAGTAGGGGATATCAGTAGCTCTGCCGCTGTCCACCAATGCTGTCACTCTGTGACAGAGGGTCACCAGATTTGTCAGGCATGATTTGCCGTTCGTAAAGCCATGTTGGCTGTCGCTAATCACTCCTTTGTTTCCATGTGCCTTAGCAGAGTTTCCAAGAGAATCTGTTCCATGATCTTGCCTGGCACATTGGTGAGACAGACCGGTCTCTGTAGTTCCCTGGGTCTTCCACTTTCCCCTTTTAAAAAGGGTATTACAGTTCCCTTTTTCCAGCCATCATGGACTTCCCCTGACTGCCATGATTTAGAGGAGCTTGGGCAGCCCCAGAGTAGGGAAAAGTTATTCTGTTCCTTCAGACCTGCAGAGATTATGGATGGTCCTCCCCAGGCAGAGGTGTGTGAATTAGCTGGCTGATCACCCTGGAGCATGCCGGCTGTACACGCACATGGTCTCCTCTGCAGTGGCTGGTGTGGAGAGAGTGACCCTTCTCCCCCTGGGGTTGGCCAGAAGCTCTTGGACTTCATGTATCCCTCCTCACTGCTTTGGTGGCAGCTTAGCAAAGTCACAAATGGTGTTCAGTGGAGTTAGTTATGCTTCAGCTCCCAGCAGGCTACTTTTGGCTTTTGCATGGGGTGAGATATAACACAGTTAAACCCCCTTTTTAAAAATGGGGGTTTATTTCCCTTTCTCCAGTCACTTGGATCTTCACCTGTCTTGTTTTTGTAAAATGGTGGATAGTGGCTTAGCAAATTCATCTGCCAGCTCCCTCAGGACCCTAATTTCTGAGAAAGGTCTTGTTTTCAACTGTCAACAAGTCTGCCTTCTAAGCTTTTAGATCTTTATATTATAGAACGCAAAAGATAGTGTACTTTGATGACTGTAGGGAAAGGAATGGACACGAGTTGACAACATCAAGGAGAAAAGTTACCCTTGTGATTTATTGCAGTAATTTCTAAAAGCTTTAAATTGTAGTACAGTGAAAGATTCTTCTTTGGTACCAGAATGATTCTCTGAATTGGTCAGATCTAACTCCTGTAAATAATCTGGCTTAATTTTTATTTTTATTTTTATTTTTGTTTTTTGGGGTTTTTTTGGGGTAATGTTGCAGAACCATTTGCTAGGGTCACAGTCAGTGGGAGGTTTCCTCTCCTTTTCAGAACTGATTTTCTGGACAGAAAGGTCCTTGTCATCTACAGCTGTATTGTCTTCTTGATGTAGTGTAGGAAGGTTTGCATGGCTAGCAGTTGATTAACTGTTTTAATTTAAACTGTCATTTATTTATTTAATATAGAGGTGAAAGCTTTCTGCTGTTGCGTGTGAATTGTTCTGCTAACTGAAATGGAAATAGTTTTCACTTAGGCTAAAATTTAGCCTTCTTACCTCCTTTTTGTTACTTTCTTAAATGACTTTTTATAAAGGTTTTAAATGTAACTGATTGAAATGTTCTGGCAAAAACCAGGGCTGGCCTGCATATAGTTTTAGCCGCTAAAGTGTTGCCAAGAAAGAAAATTAACATACCTTTCAAGAAATCAGTGAAATGTTCCTTTGAATGTGAAAGGAAGCTGTGTATCGCTGTTGCTTTCACGGCACCCCAGGCAGTCCTGTTACTGCGATTACCCGCGGCAGATGCCTCTCCTTAGCAGAGCTGAGGGCAGGATGGGAGCTGACTTCTCTGAAAGCTTTGCATAGTGGAAAACGTCCTCCTAATATTTAACATTAAACTGGTCCCTTTTATTTAAGCAGTCACACTCCTTTACAAGACTTAGCTAATGAAGCCTTGCGACACCCAGCAGTGCACTGTAGGAAGGTGCTGCATGGGGTTATTAGATGGAAGCACCGCCAGCTGGCACAGAGCCCTGCGAGAGTTCTCGTGCTGCTCCACCAGGCGTGAGACCAACCCGGTTAGAGACCTGCTTGGCTGCTCTCCATTACCAGAAGTAGACAGGCAGATCTCTCTGAAAGTGTGCAGGGGATGTATCAGTTGTGGCATGTTTGATAATGACATTCAGATTTAATTCCTTTTTTTGTAAAAATAAACTGACTCCTCATTAAGGCAGTTACAAGGTGTTATAACTGCACTTGGCATTACAGCCTTGCCCTCTCTATTATGAGCTACTTGTGTCTCCCTTCAACTCCTCCTCCTTGCAACTTTTGCTTCTTCTTCTTCATTTTTTTTGCAGGTTTCCAGAAGTGAAACAGAAAGTCTGAAAAAAATTAAAGAATTCTTCCTCTTGTAAATGTGAAGAGTGTGCTGGGTTACAGCAGTATAGTTGGCACTGAGACTTCACCAACATAACACAGAACAGGCCTGACAACACAAAGCTATGAAATTGTAGATGAGTAGTCAGGATCAGAAAGGACCAGGTAACAATGGAGAAGGCAAGGACAACAACAAAAAGGTAATGGTTCAGCTGAAAAATGCACATTAAAAGAGAGCAGTACTGGTTGCTAAAGAACTCACTAGCCAAGCATTTTTGGTGGTAAAAGAGTTGAATGTTTTAAACCTGTAATGAAAAACCTGCAAATTGGGGCATAAAAAGGCTTAGGATGGCCTATTTCTCCCACAGTGTTCACACACTGGGTGCACACAGCAGCAGAGGCATGCATCTGCTCACAGGCAGAGCACAAGGTACTGACCCCACAGCAGCCCGTGAGAAACCTCTGGAGCAGACTGGCCAGAGGGGCAGCCTTGAGTCCAGCAAGGTGGTTCTGGCTCCTGACAGCTGACCAGAAAGGGGGAAAAGAAGAAGGAAAAAACAACCAGCTGAGCACCATTAAAATTGTACAGCAGCCCTTGGCAATAATAGATTTGAATCGCCTCAGTTAGAGGATGCCTCTGTGCTGGTGCAGCCAGTTCTGCCCCAGCTTATTTTAAGTCTTCTTATTAAGGACAGTGCAGAGCTTGGCTGTGACCTTGGCAGTGCTCTTGGCATTGATACGACTTCAGAGTGGGTGCTGGTGCTGGTGCTGGTGGTAACATTGGCAGTGGCAGCTGGTGCTGTGGTGTGCCACTGGGCACTCCCAGGATCCTGTGTGGCACAGAACCAGGTGTCACACCCCTGTGCACAAAGCCAGGTTGCCACAGTTGTTTTACCGCCACTATTTGTGATACTCTGAGATGCTCCCATGTCCTCTTCCCTCAGGTTCTCATGGCAGATTTGGGATATGGTTTTGATCTGAGCTTCCTGGCAGCAGTGGGAAGCCCCCGCAGCTAAACCTTGAAACCAAACTATGAAATGCCCTCTCTCTCAAAACCCAATTCAGGGCCATGAGTTTCGTCTCAGATGCATAGATGTGGGAGCCATCTGACTGGTTTGGATCTCAATGGGATTTTCTCAGATGTTTTGGGACAGGGCATCCCAACTTTCATGACAGTGGGCAAGTTCTGTTGTGTTTTTCACAAGTGCCTGGGCTTGCTTTAGATATAATGATGCTGATTATTTTTGTAGAAAGCAGTGTGTATTTGAGTGACACCAAGCGCTTTGCCCTCTGTTATTCACGGTTTCAAATAAACACACTGTTTACGGCTACCCTTAGAAGGAGAAACCCTTTGGGCATAATCTAACATGCATTTTCTTTATACTCACTGTGGGTCTGGAACATGATGATTGAATTGCAAAAGCGTGATAATCCCTTGCTCATCATATTTATTTAGTAAGAGCAAGACCCTCCAAAGAGCCTATTTTAATAGTTCTTCTTTCTTCACAGCTTTCAGTGAAACCCATTTTTGAGAATCAGGCCAATGAATTTAAAGACTTGAGTTTATTATTATTACAGTTTTGCAGATGACTCTCTAGTGTTTGAGCGTAGTTTCTAAATATAACTGTACTGTGTATTTTTTTTCTGCAACAGCTCTTATAAGGGCACTTTGCTTCAATGCTAAGTGCTTTCTGAGTTCTCCGTCTTTCTTACCTGCATATGTTTTTAATCTTCTTACTAATTATTTTATATTCATTCTGTGTATCATTGCTGCTAATCAAATCTTAAGACATTTCTGTTCTAGACATAATTTCTGTAGGAGCCTTTCCTGCCTCGTAGTAATTGTCTTTGTTACATTCACCCCTTTTTCCGGTGAGTTTGTGTACACAATTACAAAACATGGTCTTTTGAGATTCTCTCATGATCCATAGGTTTTGCAGGGCTGAAACATGATCTCTTGAGATTCAGTCGCAATGCATAGATTTTGCATGGATTAAGTCCTACAGATGTGAACTACGGCTGCATTCAGAACAATGTAACATACAGCTATCTCTGAAAAAGATCATCTTTATTGTTTTATAACAGTGCCATCACTTACTCTTTTGCTCTGTCTTAAAAGGAAAGGTGTCTTTTGGGGTCAGGATGAAGAGTTTTTGGTATGTGCATTAGAGCTGACACATGCCATCTCTCAAGAAGTCACTGGGGCTGCCTCCTACCTCAGAAGTGAAACTCCTTTGAGATCTGGCTGTTTTGGCACCCTGTGTAGGTTTTTGCCTTCTGTGTGGGCCGTAGCTACTAGCCGTACAGCTCAGCCAAAGCCCTCTGTCCCTTTCTCCGAAGTGGTGGCAGAACATCCTACTTTGCAAAAATAGACTCTTTCTTCCTGCTTTGCTCGGTATTCTCCTCATTGGAAGGGCTTGATTCCAGCAGAAATGCACATGGGAAGCTGTAGGAAGCCACATCACTCTCCCTTGCACTTTGTATGCAAAATCCAGCTGTAATTGCACACTTGGTACCTGTAGAACTTTATAATTCATATGTGTGCAGAGGATAAATGGTGTCTGGTTTCTCCATCAAATAAAGACTCAGAAATACAAAGAGGAATATAGTAACATTTTCATTGCTTTCTATGTTTGTATTCCTTAATATCACAGCAGTCCTCGCTGTCCTCTTTTCTGTGCCTAAAACATCTCTGAATGTGCCAAACGACAGTGGTTAGTTTAGAAGCTAAATTGCCAAGCAAAGGCATCTTGAGCATCAGGCAGAGCAAAGTTCAGTTCTACTGTTTGCGTCTGCTGGATACAACTTGGATCTACTGTTCACTTTCAACACTGTTTTGAGTTTGATTCAATATTCCTTTAGAAGCTGCTAACTGCTTTATATTAAATTGCAGAAAATCTCATATTATATGTCATTTTTTTTTACAGTAAGTGAAAGATGCTGGTGCTGAGGCACCTCGGTGGAGCAGATGTGCATGCATTAGTTCTGAGCACAGACTAGTATTGCCAGCGTTGCCCTTTGAAAGCTCTCCCTCTGGGTTTAGGTCTAAACCCTTGTAGGTGTAACTCAAAGCTGTGCTGTTTGAGGGTGGGGGGCAGGAAGAGGGAGCAAGAGACATAGCTGAGGAAACAAGTATTTCATTACTCAGCATATTACATGCCCTGTTTAGAACCTCAAGACTTTGGGGCTTCAGCACTCTCCACCGTAGGAGCTGAAATGCAAGGACTCTGCAGAATCACGTTGAGGTGAAGAGCGGTACTCGTTTCTGAGCCAGGATCTGGCAAGAAAATGCTTCTAGTAGCTTCAGAAAACATACCCCTTAGAGTGGACATATAAAGGGAATTTTAAGGGATGAAGGCAAAAAACTGAAAGGCGAAGGGTATCTGAAATGTTTATGAAAGGAGATATATGTGAGGAGATTGTGTGGGAAGAAAAATCACCTCACTTGTAGAAAGATATCTAAACTAAAACATGCCCCAGGAAATAGCTAGGTGAGAGAGGTATGAACTGCGTAATGGCAGGACTGTACACAAGTGTCTGTTTATTATCATTTTAATTTGCAACAACAGAAGAAAACCTTCTCAGCCGTATAGTAAAATTCAGAAGAGATCCTGTAGAAATAACTTAGAACACATAACTGAAAGCATTTTGAAATTAGCTACTGTCAGTGCCTTGGACCCAATTCTTTTCTTGCACATTTAAATTTGGTTACTAAGTGCTCTTCTGACTGCTTCTACTGCCTGACAAACCTCAGAGGAGAGCTTCTTTTTTCCAAGCTAGGGAAGGAGAAAGACAGACATCTGTGACCAGAGAGGGGGTGCAGGTGGAGAACGGGTTTAGAGCCATAATGAACATACATCTTTACAGGGCCACCTGGTGATATATACACAACGGTCTCTGATCCAGAGCCTGTGGTTGTTACTGTCGTGCAAATACCAATGGAAGCCAGCTGGGAAGGTATGGAAAGTCTCCTGATTCTTAGGAAAATGAGGCTTCCAAACCATAATTTTCAGGTGTCTTTGACTCTGCTTGAAGTGGATCTGTCTTCTGAGTGACTGACTGTGAGTGAGGTCAGCCTCCAGTGCTGAGCTTAGTAAGGCAGATGCCCTCAGGTGTTCCATTAGACATTGCCAGAGCTATGTTCTTCCAGCTACCAGAAGCTCCTGAATTCCAGCATCTGGTCACATTGGTTCCTGATCCCAAGAGTTGTGATCATGGTTTCTCATGGATATAGAAAGGGCAGTGAACCCAGGAGGGACAGAGTACAAGTTGTCTTTGTGCTTTCTGCAAAACCTGGGTCTTCAAACTTCTACAAATCTTGAAAACAGCTGTAAAGCAGGAAGTCCCCTGTCCACAGGGCAGGACAACCAGCCCCTGCCACACCTGCCATTCCTGCACTGAATGTACTATTTTTTGGCTGGTGTAAAAGCATGTCCCTCATCTTGTTGTTCAGGTCTTGTTAGAAATGACAGCAGTGGACAGGAGAATCCTCTCTGAACCTGTAACAGGGCAGTGAAACCGTGATACCTTCCCAGAGGAGCTGCTGGAAGCCCAGGGGCTGTGGCCTGGGTGCACCAATGTCAGGGTGGGTACTTCCCCTGCATGCATCTACTCCACCCTTGCACTTGACACTGTGCAGGCTCCACCATATGGGCTTGTATGGATTCACCAGATTGCTGACCAATTGGAAATCCATGCATAAGTCAAGTTGTTAAAGACCAGAGGCCTTTGACCTGTTTACAGTGGAAAACCTATGACCACACATCGTGTTTACTGGCCAAGGGATCTAGAAACAGATGAAAAACCATAACCGGAACCTAAAATCAGACAGAACTGTCGTGAGTGGAGAATGATAGTTGTGTGCTTATTAAATTGATAGAATTAAATTATTTTTGCCATTGCTAAGGAGAGAGAAGTAACATGACTGGTATGGGTTTGCTAGGAATGTGCTAGTAACATGGGCTGATAGATACTTTTTTGCTTTGAAAATGTTGCACTATCCCACTGCAAACACGTTCTGGTTGCCTATCTCCCTGAAAGACTATGCCTCAAATAGCAGCTCAGCTTCTTTAGAAAGTGCTGGAAGAACCACTGGAGAAAATGCAGCTTGATCTCGCAGACAAAGTAGTGGCCAATGATCTTAGTGTTGAGGCAATGTTCTTGCAGAAGGACTGTGTAAAGGTCAGAAACAAGTTCTCCCACTGAACCATGGCAGCTAAGTTAGCAGCTGGGACTGATTCCCTCTGCAACCACACTCATTCCCATAAAGTGACCACTGCACAGAAAAGAACAAGATTAGTCAAAGGATTCAGTAAGACATAAACCCACATATTTTACTTGGAAGTTTCAAGGAGGGTAATAAACATGGAAAAATGCCAGTGTTGACCGGCTTCCTAAGTGGTGAGTAGCAGTGTTGTGTGAGAAGAGGTTGTGGGATGCCTCTGACAGAAACACTTCCCTGCAGTGGGCAAAATCATGCAACCCAACCCCGACAGCAGCTTGGGAAAGGTCTTCTTCACCCTTATCACGCATGGTGAGCAGGACTGATACCATCCTAACCATGCTTCTCTGCTTGAGAGTTATAATTGCAGAAATTGCAGCTGAGAAACACTAGGCTTCAGGTGAGAGGAGAGAAGCTGAGACTGAACTTGGGAGAAGGAGAATGTAAAGTTGGGAGAGGATGAGGAAATGATACACACACTTTTTGTCCCATCGTTCACTCCCTTTGTCAGCTGTTTTTCATTCTAGACCTGTTTACCAGCAAGGTCATGTCAGACTGCTTAACGTGGAAATTCTGATGCTGATTGACTTAGTGACTCCCAAAGAAACATCTAAAACATCGTTAATGTACATGTGGATTGTTTAAATAGGCTTATGTTTAAAGATTGAAATAGATTTGACACTTTGTAACAGTTTTGGTCCGAAACCGGGCGGAAACACCAAATTTGTAGTGTAGTGGTTTGACACCAACCGGGCGGAAACACCAATTTGTAGTGTAGTGGTTTGAGTTCGCCAATCTAGCTTAAGTGCAGTAATTTAAATTTGGGTCTATTATTCAGGGTATTTCCCTCTGTGAGATAAGGGTTAGGAGAAGCAAAGCAGGCTCAAACTTTAAAGAATATAAAGAAAGTTTTATTAACAGAACTAAAAGGAAAAAAAGAAATAAAAATAACCAAATAATAAAAATTAGATTAAACTTTCAGAAAACCTCTCCTCCCCCCTCCAAACTTCTCTTTCAGATATTTCCCCACTGCCAATGCAAAGACACAACATCTGATATTTTCTCAGTCAGTTTGCCACCTCTAGAATAACCTTTCTTCAGTTCACTTAGAGAGCGGAGACTCTCTTAGCCACACTACGGAGGTCCTCCACAAGAAAACAGTTCTCTCGTGGCTTCAGCATCACAGTGAATCAGCCGCCCGGTTTATAGCATCTGACCCCTGTGAAAGTCCTTCCCACACCTTGCAGCCTTCCCACAGCTGCTTTCGTGGGCCACGTCAGTTTATGGGGTATAGTTTTAAGGATGAGCTGTTCTAATACAAAAGAAAAGTTCTCTCATCTCTCCAAAGTCATCTTCATCTTCATCTCTGAAAGCAAAGGTCATCTTCTCTATCCACCCCCGGGGCAAGGGGTCCTCATTTCACTCTCTCCCCCTTTAAGCTTCTCTTCAATTGCAGCCCACCTCTGCATCTGCTGGCTTCTCAAGCCTGAACACCTTTGCCCATAACTGCTATGAATCTCCACCCCCAAAGCTGGGGCATCTTTAGAACGCTCCAAGTCCCCCCATAAAATGTCATGAGTTACAGGAAACAGTCTGATGGGTTAATCACCCATCCTCCATAGCTTCCCAAGAGAATTTCAGCCCCAGAGCTAGGGCATCTCCTCATCCTCCTCTTTCTTTAGTTCAGTCCTCTTGCTTCACTGACTTCAGTGTCTCGGTGTAGCTTCCTTCACATGCTTTCACCCCTTTCTCTGACTCGGGAGAGAATCGGTGTCTGAAAGGTTAACCTTGTCCCAGGCCGGTGGATGGTCATGTTATCTCGGCCCGGGCAGCGGCCGGAGGAGCCGGGGGAGGGAAAGGAGGAGGAGGGTGAGGGAGAAGGCCGTTCTCCCACATTGCCAGCTGCATCAGGATCTTAGGAGTTGCAGCAAACCGGGGGGGCCTCCCCCACTCGGCCCGGCCGAGCGAGGGGGGCTGCCGGAGGTGGCCAGAGGTGGGGGCCTGACCCAGCCCGGTGGATGGTAAAAGGGAGCCAGGCCCCGGCCCTCGTGGGGAGAAGGCAGGGGAGGGGAAAGGCTTGGCCTGGCAGATGGTAAAAGGGGGCCAGGCCCGGCCCTCGGGGAGCCGGAGGAGAGGGGGGGGCCAGCCAGGCAGGCCCGAAGGCCTAGCCTGGCAAGACCCCCCGCTCCGGGTCCCCTGTTACCTGTTGGAACGCCGGAAGCCAAAGAGGAAGTTCCCAGTGTCCAGCTCCTTAAATACTGTATCTCGCAGAGGGCGTACCTTAAATGTCATTGGCCCACGACACCCTGCCACTCCACAGGACCTGGCAGGGTGAAATTCACCTAGAAACCTGTCAACCCACAACACACTTGTAGAAAGAACAACAGGAGGGAAAATATTCAGTCTCAATGGTGGAATTGCCCCTCTGATAAAGCAACAGTCAGAAGTTGGTTCTCATAACTAAGGAGCTGCAGTCATGTCTTCCTATGATTAGGGCCCCAAAGCATGAAATTGAAAGGTTAAAAATATCTCCAAAACAACAAAGCCAATAGCTGGATAAATAAAGAGGGGAAAAATTCAGGGAAATCTGGCTCAAATGGAGATTCTGTAAGGAGAAGTCACGTGAGGGTTTCTCAGGATTAAATCCCAGGCTGGAGATAGAGCCAAGCTAGACCACTGCTGACAAAGGCATGCAATGTTGTATCTTTCCAGGAGAAAGCAAAAAATGGGCAAAGGACTGTGGCTTGCTTCCTTGTGGTCTGGCCTGCATGAAAGGTTAGTCTGGTATAAACAGCTGCAGGGAAAGCTGGCTTTTGAGTCCCTTGGGGCAAACACATTCACTGAGGCCCATGGAGGAGGTGCAAAGTCTAATGGATGAGGAAGGAATGGGGTAACTGTGCAAGCTATTCACCCCAGTCTCAAGTGATTGGTGAATGCTGGAAAAAAAATTAGATTCTCATAAATCTGTTTTCCCTGATCTGTCTTATATTATATTTTATAAGCAGCAGAGTACTATTTAGGGTCTAGCTTTCAGTTTTAGAATGTTTTAATGATTTTTTCTGTCAGACAAAACATGCATTCTCCTCGCCTAGAATAAGCAAGCATAGCTAGCTCCTGTAAAGGAAACATTCCTCCTATCCATTGGGGAACCTTGGCTTGTGGAGTCATGTCCTAGGTACCAGTGTGTCAGATCTAGATGCTAATGTGTCAGATCCATCTGGCATCCATGGCTATGTCACAGCACCTCTGCAGAGGGAGATGAGAAGAAGGACCTGTATTTGAATTGGCTTAGTGAGAGGTTTATTCTACAGACCAGGACTGGATGGGTGGCCTGGTAACACTCACTCTGCGTTTTTCCTTTCTGGATCCAAAGTCTCTGGCTCTGGTACAGTCCAGGGCCATCATCTTACAGTTTTAGTGATGGATGGTTATGGCAGAACTATTATCTTAAAACAGTTCAGCCCAACCACAATATATGCCATCCTGTGAAATGCGGAAAGAACTTGGAACAAAGCTAAGCCTGTTTGAAAAGAAAAGCTTTCAAAACATAGCCACAAGTTTTGTAGAATTGAACAGCACTGCTTTGGAAGGCATGGATAATCATGCTGGCAGATATTACTGGACATTATTATTGCTTGGTTCTTTCTCCAGAGAGGCTAGTGGCAGGGTGTCTGCTGCCTGGCAGGTCAGGTCTCCTTTGGGAAGTCTTCAGAGAACAGTTACTTCTCCGTTCCCTTCTCTATAGCTTTTGGGGAAAAGTGGGGTGATTCTTTTGGGGCCTTCAGCACAGCTTTCTGGCAATGGAGATATTTGACTTAGGGATTCAAATGGGGTTGAGGACTTAAACCACAACCTTCACAGAGCTGGAGCAAATGAATAGTTCTGACAGTATTCACAGCGCAGGGCTCTCTTTTATGCTGGTACGCGATAGGAGTGTTACAGGACCTGGGCTTGCTGAAAGCCAGATAGAAGTGAACATGCAAAGTAAGCAGGATTGGATGGGAGCATGTTGCCTAAATGGAGCTTTTGACATGTCACCAATCTCTATAAGGTGGGCTGGGAAAATTCTTCCACCTAGTTTGTAGGCAGCTGGAATGTGTTACCTTGCTGGAACATACTGATGTCTATTAAATGGTCATTGCAGAGTTCTGTAGAGACACTTTCATGAACATGCTTCTGAGCTTTGTTTAGAGGAAAAAGAAACAGTTCTTGGAGGGTCTGTAAAAAACAATGTGTACAGAGTGTCTGTATATACATAGGTATGTATATATGCATAGTTTCTCTATTTAGCATATGGAGTTAAGATGGAAAAAAATAATTTTGAATCTACCAACCTTGAAAAGACATACTACTGCTGAGCCAAAACAAGAGCATCTGACCTAGGTCGGTTTATACATACAAGCAAAAATATTTACTCAGCTAGTAAGTATTTGATTAACCTTTGTTTATTGCTTCAAGATGAGAGATGGTTAAAATACAGGAACTCATGGATTATCTTTTTGCTTCTTGGCTAGTGTTCACTTCCTCCACAGAGAAAAATATGCTGTAGTTAGGAAAAGAAATTTTCTTTCTCATCTCAAAATCTGAATTTCAATCTCCGGAGCTGAACTCAAGAGAAATGTACCTATCCTTTCTTTCTTTTTTTCTTTCTTTTTCTTTTCTTTTTTTTTTTTTAATTTTTAATATTTTTGATCTAAAGCGGAAGTAATGTGAGGCTGTGCGTCATGTAACTCTCATGATGTGCCTCAAATGGAGATACAGGCCAAAGCATGTGCAAAGTTTCTGCTTTCTGGTTTGGAGAGAGACTGGGATTACCTTACTTGTAATCTAAAACTAAACAGTGTTAAACACTGAGCCTTTTTAGGCATTTTCTGCTTCTAAGGCTTTACTTAACAAGATGTCTTACACTTCAAACTTGCTTTTTTCAAAAGGAGGACACAAACCTCTTCTTCAGCTATGCGTTGCTGTTAACAAGACCCATCTACCACAGCCACATACCTTCCTAGCTTGGGTCAACAAAGTGGCTCTGCTGCTCTGTGCAGGGTTATGGCATGTGGCGGTTGGAAAGTTGCCATGAAATTTCCCATTTGTTTTTCCTGCTATGTAGTCCAGATTAGGAATTGTTTTGTTCTGGATAACCTGATGGGAGCACATTGCAATACAGAGAGGGATGTCTGCTGCTGGCTTCTGAATTACAGAGACTGAGAAGACGGTGGTCATGAGAAGGATCAGCCTGAGATCCTTCAGCCATGTGGAGTGGGATTAAGAAAAGTGGTAAATGCTTTGTGACCTTTCAGGACTGTGACAAAATAGAGCAAGGTGTTTGGATGTAACCCACAAAAGAAATCTCAGCTATTAAAATAATTTTTAAGGTTTTTTTTTAAAATTTAATTGCTCCAACTGCCGAACAGTTTACACCATCAAAACCTGTTTCTGGACAGGGTATAATGCACAGTGCTGACGTCAGTCCTTTTGTTTTGTGGTAAAGTCCTATCATGAGTTTCCTGTTACAAATAAACTCTTTAGCAAAACTGGATCTGTAGGTTTGATTTCTAAGCTGGCTTAGCTCCCCAGATGGCATTGGAGCCCAGCCCTACACTCAGCTGAGATGGTGGAGGTGGAGGCCAGGAAGGACTGCCCCAGCCTCCTGCTCTACTGCTCTGTGTGAAGGACAGTATCTCTTTCTTGTGCCCATGGACAGTCACACTTTACTAATGTTTGCTTTTCTCGCTGGACACATACACAATGAAGTAATTAATTAGATAGTCAAAAAACCCCAAACCACATAGAATAGAGTTTCAGTTTTGAGGAAATGCTTCAAAGCCTGTAAACTTTCAGGATTACACCTAGTACAATTCCAATTTCCTGAAAAACCCACTTTTTGGCAAAGGCAGACATTTTTCAGTAGCTCTACTTTGTAGGAGAGGGAACTGAAGCACAGGGAAATGCTATGAATTATACAAGACTGTGAAGCAGTTTAATGCGAAGCCTTGGATTTTGTTTTGACATTTTTGATTCTCAGTCTGATTTCATGTTCACTGCAAGAGCAACAGAAGATTTGTACATTTTAAGACAAAAATGCATTTCTTTGGGCTGAGTATTTTATTGTTAAATGTATTATTTTTAATAATAATAACAAGAATGACAATTAAAAAACTTATTTTACTGCCCTTGAATTTACTGATTTAAAAGTTCTTATTGACTGGAAAAGCAGTTCAGCCTGGGCCTGTGATGGGCTCAGTCGTGGCTCTGAGGCACAAGGAAACAGCCAGATGCATGTCAGAGCTGAGCAGTGATGAGCAGCTTAGAGAGGTGCCACTTCCAAGAAGCAGGCATTCAGCTAATGCCAAGGCTGCCGAGAGAAAGGAAAATATGTATTTCTCCAGCGTTTTCTGGGGCTTTGACTGACCCCAGACTCTGCATGTTTGGGGAGCAGTGCCTCTTCTTGCTGTGACCAGCTTGGGATAGCCCTTGTTTAGGCACTACAGAAGCTTTCCTATCCATGAGTGTGTCTGTAAGAATGTTGGGTGGGGAGAGTGGGTCACAAAAAGGGCTTTTGTGGGGGTACAGTTTCCCTACTCTTATGCACTCAAAATGCAGTTTCGGTACAGATTGAAGTTTTACTGAACCCACCGAATTCAGTGTGTGCTGGATGAATGGTAAAAAATGCCTGCTTGTAGCCTGGTTGGGAAGAAAGCTTGGTGGGTTTGTTGGCTGGGGAGTTGGCAGGGAGGAGCAGGGTTGATGGATGGGAAGCATCCAAATAAGACAGTAGAAGTTTGTGAACCAGGTGGAACCTGATTTCAAACCCAGTGCTATGCTCCACTCACTGGGAGACCTCTGGCAGGTCACTTGACCTGCCTCGTGTTCTAATAAACCAAACTGTAAGTTTGCTGGCAAGCTGAAAACCAGATGCTGCATCTGGGAAGTGCTGGCGCAGGCAGAATTCCTTGACACCCATTTGCAAGGCTTGTGTGTACTCTGAGCAATGCTGATCTGACTATCTGTCACACCAGATGAAATTAAAGTGATCTTTGGAAATAAGTTTCAGTCAGATTTCTGCTTTATTATTTCCTTATTAAATATTATTCTGATCTGCTTTGAAGGAGAGCAGAATGGGCGGAGTTTTTATCTTAATATAGACCAAAACTCCAAGGAGTAAGCAAATTGTTTGTCTTTCAGAGGAAACTGTTAACACCTTGGTTGTAAGTCAGATCAGAATAGTCAGACTCAGATGTCTGCAGAGAGATTCCTGCAGAGACATTTGACCCTTGGTGGCAATTGCTAGGCCGAATTTATCACCAACAGAACCCCGCAACAGGTCAGATCTTGCGTTTGTAAATAATTTGACCTATCAGCTTTTTGCCTTTCTGTCTGGTTTTGGTACTTGGTGAGAAAAGTCAGCTGCCCACTTCTGATGCTTTACTTCCTTTTCTCCTCACACTGTACCTGTCCTGTCAGCTTTTATACCTCTTGGGTCAAACCACATTTGGGATCTGATGGGCTAAAGATGGTGCTGCAAGAAATTGCTAGAACTTCACATTAGTTGTGTGCTGTGCACAGAAGACCTGTCAGGGAATGGGCACAAATGCAGTCCTGTGAGGGATGATATCTAAATCTGTGCTTGCAACATGTGATGAGGTGTGCAAGCTATGCTGTAGAAGAGGGTGCTGATACAGGACTATTTCTGTGCTAGTGTATCTGGGACTGTGTCCTTTTAGTCGTGATATTTTTTGGCAAGTGTTGAGCAGCTTTAGATTGTTCCAGCTGTATGTATTATTCATATGAGTGCAGGGTTTTCAGACAAGATGTTGATACTACATAGTGCTGAGCATGTGCGTGTTTTCTGTTTCACTTTCTGAGTCTTGGGACGAATAAAGTGAAAATATGGTATTAATCTGAATACCAAAATAACTTCTCACTCATGCTCATTCTTCAAACATCAAAGTTATGAAATTAACTGATCCACTATGTTATTAGCTGGTTGTCATACTTAAGGGTCATATTTGTGTAAGACAGGTCTTGTCTCCCTTCTAGTTTTTAAAAGAATGAGAGGAATTTCACTTTGTTCTTAAATTTATTCACTTTTTGGTCAATATGTTGGAAAAAAGAATTCTCAAACATTTGTAAAGTTTGATAGAGAAGTATGTCTGTATACAGTGAGGAACTGAGCAACACTGCTAAGTTTAGTTAAGTCAGAGATACATATAGTACGTGAAGGAGTGGAATCAATCATTCTGTTTACAGAGTTCTTACAGCTCACTGATTTAATGGGAATTAAATACAAACCAAGTAACGAAATAAACACTTTGTGCAGAAAAACTTCATGGGAAGATTATGAGCTAAGCAAACAACACTATAAAGCAGAATCTAAAATGAAATTACTGGAAGTCCTGTATGAAACAGCATGATCTGTATGATTCTAATCCATAAAAATTGGAGCATGTGACTACATTTTTACAGAGCAAAACAAATGTTATCCCTAATTAAGCTAGGATGTGCTTATCTGAAAAGAAAAATATAATACTGGTAGGAAAAGGGTCTGTAGTAAAAAAAAAAAGGCAAGTTAGTTTTTATCAAAACCCAAGAGCTATTTAATTGTCATAATTATTAATAAACTAATTAAAAGAAATTAGTAGGCGTCTTTGAAATTGCATGCCCTTTTACTTACATCAAACTCAATATTGTGCAGGCCACTTACTTTTCATGCTGGGGAATGAGAGTATTTTATCAGGTGGCAGCCATTCACTCTAACTAAACCTTGCCAGCTGAAGCCCAGCTGTTCAAGAACTACAGAGAACAGTGATTCCCTGAAAAATACAGGCTGTATTTGAAAGAAAGGTCTTTTCTTTGGGAATGACAGGTAATTAATTCTTGTTTCTTCATACATCTTTTCTGATTTTAGACCTTCATCTAGAAACTTACTTGTGCGTATACTGAAATCCCACACTTGCCTAGGAAAATATTTCAATGTGTATATCAACTTTCCTTAGGAAATATAGGCACTGCATTCAGTTCATTGGATGAACCACTGATTTCTCCAGCAGAAAGTAGGTACAGTAGGCCAATGTGAGGAGAAATGCAGAAGCGTAACTTCCTTTCATGTGACTCAAATATGTGCTTAAATTTAAACACATGCTGAACTAACCTTTCTGCATAGGGATGCTTTCCTGACTCTGAATGCTGATTACAAACATATTTTTGGCAGATGTTTATGTTTCTGATGCAATTGAGTGCCTTTGCTTTGAAGGAGTACCTTCTTCAAAGTACAGCAAATGGCACAAGGGTATTTTTAAACGCCAACTCCTTCAGGAGTGGAGGAGTCTATGCTTTTGAAAGGCACATATTTGATAAGAACGTGTCCAACTTGCAGGGTTTCTAAAGTGTAATTCACCGCAAAGACTATGAGTAAGGTTGGCTACTTAGGAAACAGTGTATCTAAGAGTGCAAGCATGAAACGATGAAACCAATTTGTTTACAGCGCAACTTCATTCAATGGGTGTGAGTTTAGGCCACGTAAAACTTGTCCTGAAGTAATTCATTTTTAGAGGTATTCACATGCAAGTTTTGCAGCTGTAGATCCAAATAGTAAAGGAGTTTAAGAGCTATTGACTCTTGGAAACGGATGGAAAACACTGCTTTTATTCAGATGATTTAGGAAAACCTTTCACAATTAGGGCTAACAACAGAAGAAACATTAACTGTACCACTGAAAGCAACAGCCCACCTCCAATAAACCATTCATATCAAATATGTTACGCTCAGTTTCTGTACAGGTTTCATAATACTGCCACCATTTTGTCCCGCAAAGCTGAAGTCAGTTATTTATAAATTATTGCCATGGTGGCACTGCAGTACATTATATAATTGTGGATTAACCCTTCATACATCAGATTTCAAAGCACTGAATCTGTAGTTATAATTGTCCTGGGGCACTGAGACCTAATCTAATCAGTTTTTCAAGTTTACTTCATTAGTTAGAAGGCTCCACAGGTGAGGAATCTCTGCATTTCCAGGTTGTTATGCAAAGCAGTAGCAACTCATTTTCCTTTCCAGGAAGATCTGTGAGTTTGGTTGAAGTGCCTAGCAGGTGTTACTTTTAAAATAACTTGATGTTTAATGAACAGACTCTTGTTTTCCTCTCCTTCCTACCTCAGGTGGAAGAAATGTCAGTGAGAGCTCAGGAAATGAAGAGTCCTCTTTCCTCCCAGGCAGAGCCTGTCATCTAAGCATGGACGGCTGCAGCTGACCTCTTTACTTGAAGCTCCCTTTGTGGTCTGTGTGCTTTGTGCTTTGTGTGGGCAGACACAGCAAATCATGCTTATAAAAACCCATCTCAGCTCTCTGGTCCCCAAAAGTGTTTTAACCTAAGGGTATCCACTGCAAATAAACACTGTGAGGCCAAAAGCCAAAGATTTATTGGCCTGGCAAGGAGTTACTGAATGAGCAGGAAACACCTTCATGTTGTTAATAATAACCCATTTAACAATTAATGCAGATTCTCCACCTGAATGAGGAAAAAATATATAATGAATAAATGAAAAAGACATAGCTAAATCACTAAGCTACCTCTGAGGAAAGCTGATGCATGGTTTTATCTCTCTTCCTGATTTCAGCTCTGTCACATCAATATCCTTGCCTTAATATTCTCTTCCTGTGTCTTTCCGTCCTTTACCCCAAAGCTAGAAATGCTGGGCTAACGTGTTGACCTTGTGATCAATAGTACTCCTGGTGCAGTGAAGGGCTTCACTCCATCAGCTTTCCTTGGTTTTAGTCTGAGTCACTTTTGTTGTTGTTTTGAATCCCTTCAGCAGAGGAGGAAAACACTTCCACTTTTGTGTCTGCCAGCTCCCCTTTTTCTGTCGGGACACAGAACCCTGTTGTGTGAGTTTAGTTGGTGAGCTGGCTCTGCTTTGGAAGTTGTTCCCAGAGTGCACAAGAAAGGGTGCAACTATGGCAGGTGGGAGAGAAAGAAGCCTGAGGGAAGGCCACTACCTGTGTTACCAGAGGTAAGGTGTGTTCCTGGAAGTGGGTCACAGTTATCACAGAATCATGGACTCATACGATGTTAAGGGGTTGGAATGAACC
>VZTF01001765.1:217-38024 GCA_013397755.1 Cnemophilus loriae
CGAGGTCTCTCAGGGGACGTTTAGGCTGGATATCTGGAAAGGTTTTTCCCCCAGAGGGTGATCGGGCACTGGAACAGGATCCCCAGGGAAGCGATCACAGCCCCAAGGCTGACAGAGCGTGAAAGAGCATTTGGACAACGCTCCCAGGCATATGGTGGGACTCGGGTTGTCCTGCACAGGGCCACGAGTTGGACTCGCCGATCCTGATGGGTCCCTTCCAACTCAGCATATTCTATGATTTTATGTTCCATTATTCATGTTTTGTCATCACACACACAGGAACTTGGCTAAACTTTTCCTTCCCGATCACGCAGCAGGAAAATTGTGCTTTACAGGCTGTACAAATTACATTTGGCTCCTGCTTCATCTGTCACTTGTTTTTTCTGCATAGGTGAGCAGTGGGTATGGATATGGACAGCGTGTTCTCAGGCTCTTCTCTGCAGAGCCTTGCCAAACTGCTGCGTGATGCTCCAGAAGAGGATGAGGATGATGATGATGTGGTGAGCCTTTCATAAGCATTGCTGCTTCTTTTACATATTGTAAAACCGTAGCCTTATCCTGTTAATCAAGGAGAAGCAAATCTCTTTTTCTCCAGAGTGAGCAAAAACAGAATGACAACCTTAGAAGGGTTTGGACTGACTGAAACAGCTCGAGGATACTTTCAGAGTAACAAGCTCTTGAGGGAGAGAATGAACAAGATGCCCCAGGAAAACAAGGAGGCATTGTGAGCACAACATATGAGGCAGGTTTAGTTTTTCAGCCTGAAGGAAATGAGAATATGTAGTTGAAAGGGCTTTAGGTACTTCAGACTTCCCCCTGCTTTTCCCTGAACTCTGCTGGAGATGAAGGCAATTACAGCCAGACACCTCACACGAGGGGAAGAATCTGCTGCTCAACTTCTGAGTAAGGACCCCAATATCCAGAAGCAACTGAGTGTATTAATTGTATATGTCAGGCATTGAAGAACTGTAGAGATAATTGATCACTGATGTACAATAGGTATTTTGGTGGTTGTAAAATAGGGAAAGGTAAATAATCATTCTAATAATCTGAATGAATAATGAGAGAAATATCTGAATGTATTCTTCTATATCAGTTCATCCCAGGAGCAGATGAAAATCCTAGCGTTTGGAGAACATGCATTATTCCTGCAACATGCAACTGCTGCTTTTATCTAGGCCTGCATGTGTGCTGGGAAGAAATATTCCCAGGAGCCCCACAGGTGCCAGCAATGTAGAAGGCCTCTGTGAAGGCCAAGCATCTTAGGATTTTGAACAGATCATATTATGACATGGATAATAAAAAAAATGGATAATAAAAATGGCAAATGCCTCAGTGTTCCTCCAAATCACTCCTCAACAAAGAGCTGACCAGCTCCAGTAGTGGCAATGCAAGTAATATTTGGGATAAAAGGGGTGCATATCCCTTGAAGTTTTCTTTCAGTGGGTTACAGATGTGGTCCTTCACACTCCAGCTATCCTCCAGCTGTTTAATGCCTGCCTTTTAAACCCAGCATTATTGCTGTACATCTCTGCAGTAAACATCCTGATTTTAAAAGAATTTGTTTACATCTTATTAATAAAATGAATGACACTTCAGAGACAGAAATGGAAAATTGCCACGAGGGATGTCAATTAAGTCTGAGTCAATCTGGGTAAATTGAAATCTTTATTTTGATTTAATTTAATGCTCTGTGCATATGAGGCACTTTTATTGAACCAAGGAATCTTCATATATAGAGAAATGCCTCACATTGGCCTATTAGCACTAAATTGATTCATAATTAGAGGAAAATGTTGTTGCCTCATGATCTCTACTGTAAAAAGGAATCCAAATGCTGCAATGGGGCTTTCATGTAGCACCCTTGGTTTCCTGTAATATTTTCATGGCAGGCAAAGCATGGAAATTTTGCCAAAATGCCACGGAAACCCAAACTCACAAAGCACATCTGTCTGTATTACTGGGCTGCTCTGAGTCCTGCTTAAACCCAGTGTGTCAAGGTCACTTTCTGCTGTGTGAGAGTGAGGAAGAGAGAAAGTTCAGTGGTTCAGTCTTGAAACTGTGGGATAATGTTTTTTCAATTCTATCAGGGATTTGTTTGACCTCAGGTAATGTGTTGTGTTTACTGACATTATGGTTGTAACCGAGCTTGGCTCTATGAAAATTGGTTTAAGATCCTTTTGCCTTCCTTTGCAGCCACGCTGTTCTGTTGGTGCCATGACTCCTGGGAGTGTTGGACCAGTAAAGAAAGAGACCACCAGTAAGGAGGAGTATTTGTATGTTTTGGCATTCAGTCTCATGTCAGCAGACTGTAACAGCTGTAGAAAGATACCACTGAAGGGTTTGCTGCAATAAAACAGTGGTCACTGGCCTTTGAGATGGGCATGGCATGATATTTCTTACAATTACACTGTAAAATTATTGCTTTCCTGAAAGCTTAACTGTAAAACATGCAAAGAGAAGCAGAAAGGGTAATGCCAGAGCAGCCTCCAGTGGAGATGATAACAGTTCAGAGCACAGCCTGGTCAGGGGCTGCATAACTGAGCAGCAAAAGCTCCATATAAGTACTCAGGAAAGACAGGAGGACAGTTTTGGTAAAGACTTGGCAAAGTTAATGTTAAATTTTTGTGGAGCTAATGCTGTCAAATTATTGAACAGCTTAGTTATGGAGCCCTAAGGCCAACAAGGGCCAGGGTGAGTTTTGCAGGAAAGGAACTGTGGCAAATCTAACAGATAGTTTTTGCTTGGGATTCCAACAGTAACCAGAGATTCAACTCTAAAAAACTTCAAGTTTCACATTTACCGGCTTACTAAAAGAATATTTTTCCGTTCAGGACAGACATAACCCATACTGTTCTGCCCATAAACTTTCATGTGTCTTAAGCACCTTGTCTGGACTGTGCCCAATAATTAATGGGAAGAACTGGATTTCTGTGTGAGGAGGTGGTTCTCTCGTGAATGACTCTGCTCACTGAAAATCTCATGTCAGGGGGCTTGTGGAAGATTAGTAGTTCATCCTTCTACACTTTACCCATTTTGAAGTGCTAGATATTTTATGCCAGAAAGGAGGATTTCCAGGAAATAAAGGCTGGGTAAAGGAGATTTAAGTGAAAGGAAAACATCCTCCCTCTGCAAATCCTCATTCATAAGACAGTGAGGTGAAAAGGACTGTAATCATTGCCTAGAATGCTTTTAATGCAAAGATTTTTCTAAAGCCTAGAAGTACTTTTCTCAGCTTTAGAAATGGCTTTTCTTTTTTTTTTTTTTAATTCTTGAAAAATATTCTAAGCTTTCAGCAAGCCTTGAGGAACAGAGACATTTCAAAATGTGTCGGTGTGATTTTTCTCCTCACTTACAGGTACTTTCCAAGTGAAATCTGAAAACAAGAAAACCATTTGGAATACAGAGGAGGTCCCAGAAGGATCTGAATTTGATGATGCCTGGGACCCTAGAGAAAAGCCAGAGTAAGAGAGCTGAGACTGCCTGTGTGGGCTTTACATAGCATTAATGGAAATGAGAGTTAAACAGCATCTACAGCCAGCTGAAAAGCTTGTGTCGTGCAAGAAGAAAGGAAGGATCTCAGTGTTGCATCTAAAGCAACATGTGAGGAATGGTTTTAACCCCTCTCTTGAAATCTTCTGATCTCATAACAGAAACGTAGTGTTGGTTTTTCCCATCATAAGTTTACGTGCAGTGTCAGTTACTTGTAGAAAGTGGGATTAGGAGGGGAAGTAGGCCAGAAAAACGATTTATTAACTTTAAAATATGCCATTTGTGTGAAATACCTGCTTTTTCCTGCTGCAACCGAGATGCATCCATTTTTCCATACTCATAAATTCATAAAGTACTCCAATGTATATTTGCATTTCAAAGATTTAAGCCCTTTAGAGACAAATACTACTGCAGGAAGAAAAGCTGTGTGCAGGCAATTTTGAGCTCTTAAATCTTGTCATTCAATCTTAGTTTGTCAAAGCACAACTTAAAATCAGAGCCTTTTCCCTTGCTCATAGAAAAACAGTAGCAAAAATATTCTTGAAATCAGGCGTGTAAGTCGTAGTTTGTAGAGGTCAGAAAGCCCTGAGGGTCAGTCCATAAAGCAGCTTTTGCATTTCCAATCATTGTTTCAATGCCATATCCTGAAGTGTTAAATGCTGGAGCAGATGGACTGTGCAGCCCATGAAGCTGCACGTTGTACACCAGAATCTTCACTTTTCCCTGCACATAAACCAGGACATGAGGTGTCCAATTTCCCAGTTAAACACAGGACCTGTGACCCACCTGAACGGGGACTCAGCCTTTCTGAAAATGAGATTTTCAATATCCCAGTTAAACACAGGACCTGAGACCCACCTGAACTTGGACTCAGCACTTCTGAAAATGATTTGGAATTCACCCTCACGCACAGTTGTCCTTGAAATGGTCAGCTGTGAGGTACAGAACACACTCTCTTTGTATTGTGGGCACAGCAGAAGCTTTTCTCATGCCATTCCTTGACCCTTCCCCTCTGCAGTGCTTCTCCAGCCTTAAGCACTTGCGACCCATGTAGCACAGATGAAGAGAGAGTATAAGTCTTTATAATAGTTCATCAAATGAAGCAAAGAAAATGTCCTGAAAGGAAAACAGATGGCTACAGGGGTGCATCCAGAGCTATTAGACACATTTGTCATTGACTTAGGAATTATTACAGATGCAGATGCACACTGGAGATGTGAAAGACTTTCTAACAGCTTAGACAAGTGATCCACCCCAGTAATTTTGCTGAACTTAGTAGGAGTAGCATATGTTATAAATACAAATTTAGTTTTCATTTCCTCATTCATTAATTATCAAGAGCAAGGGAGTACGTGATTCTACATTTTGTAGATGTGAAGGAGAAGAAAATAAATGTTGGCTGAATGCAAGACAGCTACAGTCTGGCTTAAGAGTGTTATGCTCAGGCTGCAAGAATATGCTAAAGGACAGAACAGAACACATGTGACTGTGACATCCCCCTTTGCAAATCCATTCCTCAGGAGTTTGTGGAGTTTGACTGGTTGACAGTCCACTTAGGATGCATTTCCTGATCCTGCAAAGGCTGGTTAGGGAAGCAGAGGCAGCATGGTGAGTGCTTTGGAAGGTGGAGTGAATGATCTTCACCCATCTTCCAGCTGTCTCAGCCATGGCTCTGAACAGAAACCCAGTGCAGATGGATTGGAGCCTTGAAGGGAGACTGCAAAGGAGGAAAGATAATGTGAGGGGGATTTACAGTCCTGTGAGAATCACAGTCTCCTTTAATCTCCAGTATTATTAGGCAATGACTTCTCTTTCTCAGGTATGAGATTTTATTCAAGCAGCATGTGGGAACAGAGGATGTCTTCTTTGGGATGACTGGGAAAGACCCCTCCACTGCCTGCTGTGAAGATATAGTGGTGAGCTGAGCCTGGAGCTCTGATCTCTTCTTTGTGCTCTTTCTCTGCCCTTTTCCATCTTCCTGTCTTTGTGAGGGACAGAATGTAAACTCCAAGCTCTACTGCTGCCTCTGACCTCCTGTAGCATTTTCTTGTGGTTCTCCAAGCATTTGTAGATGACATTTACACTTGCTAACCTGAGGAACTTGTGTATCTGCTCAAGGACCAAGTGTGCTCAAGGGAATCTGTGCATATTCATATGCCCCATATAAACTTGAAGGGAATAAACCGTAGCTCTAAGATGAAATTTCATCTTGGACACAATTTTGGAGAGGAGAGGGGCTGGGAAGGGGATTTTTTTCATCTTCCTGCATTTTTTACAAGATATGTGGGCTAGCAGAATGCTACAATGCTGACAGCCTTTAAAGTTCCAGCTATCAGATCCTGCCTCATCATTATATAATCAAAGACCTCCCTGGTTTCTGAGCTCCAGGACAGGTAGAACTGCTGTGTTATCTTTCTAGCAGAAGCAAACTGTCCCTGCAATACACAAAGCCTCAGGCTTTTGCTGGATGTGGAACACCTGTCAAGCACATTAGCAGCTCAGGAGCTGGAAGAGAATAGGATATCAATACACATCACTAAGCTATTGAAAGCAGTGATTATCACTGTCGTGTTTTCTCTGATACAAATTACCTACTCAAAACGGTGCTCTTTGATACTAGCACTGAAATATTCATGAAAATGAGATCTTTTATGGCTTTCGGGGCAACATATGTAATCACAGCTTTACCTCTGCCCATCATTTCAGATTAAAATCAAGCTGCCAGAGACAAAGTACTCAGACATCACATTAGACATCCAGGACAAGGTTCTTGACCTCCGAACTCCCAAAAAGTAAGTGTGGCACAACTGATAGAAGTACAGTTAATATCCTGTTTGAAATGGGGTTTAGCCAAGCTTTCAGCTGCAGGCTGTGTGGAAAGCAATGCTAAAGACTGTACTATTAATTGCTTGTGAGAAATAGATATGGAAAAAAACCACCCATATTCCATCCATAGGTGTATAATGCATGGGCTTTGAATCTGTGAGACTGTCTAGTAAAAAACAGCTTTGAGACAGATTTTGGCTACTTAAACAACAAGGCTTCAAGGGCCCAAAGCATCTGGCTAAAAGCTGTCCAGGGTCTTGAAGGATTTCTTGTCTAGTATTTCTAAACACTGATTTGTACAAATACATATGACCGAAGATGGTAAAAAAAAGTGCATATAAATTTTCAGTAGCTGAAAGCCAAATTATGAACATATCCAAGCCCAGATGCAGAGATGGAAATGTTACAAGGTTTCCTGAAGAGATTTCCTTTGATTTTTTTTTTTTTTCAATAGGGCTATTTCAAGCGTATAAAGATAATCAACTGACTGATGCACTCTTGGACTTCCCAGTCTTCCTCCATCTCTCCCTCAGTGTGCCATTCCCCTGCCTGAGATTTCCAGATAATTCCCATGTCTGTTTCGCTCAAAGTCCCTCTTCACAAAGACTGCTTTCATAAGAAAGCTTAATCCTCTCTGGGCTGACTTGCTGACTTGAATGGGATGTGGGAAGATCTACATGTGAATAGCTTTCTGCAGATAAATTCAAGGTGCTGGCCATGGATTAAGGCCCAAATAAGTCCTCAGGAGACTAACTATAGAAAAGCCACTTTTCTCACAGCCAAAACCAGGCAGAGTCAGTTACACTATGCTTAGTTTTAACCCAAAGATGCAACAGGAGTGGAAGAAGGTTTGGAAATGTTAGTTTTAGAACTGGAAAATTGGGAGATATAATTGTTGAGCTAATGACTTGTGGAACCTATGGGCAGTGAAAGAAGTAGCTTAATGCAATACTGCAGATGTAGGAAAACCTCAGCAGCCTTTTTATTTTGCAGTTCTGTCTTTTTGGTGACTCAGATCTGCCATTATCTTCTCAGTACCCAGCTGTCTCTAGTCACGAGCCTAGCAAATAAAAAGTTCACCATAAATCTGATGGTTGCTTGGGTACAGCCTGAACCAGTGCTGCTTTCACAAATATAAGTGCAAGTCTTCTCAGTATGAAAGAAACAACCAAGATGTCAAGTTCCACATGCTGAAAAACACTGTTCTCCCACAGATGGGCAGGAAGACTCAAAGCAACTGCTTCCAACTCTGTAGACCTGGGGCTGCTTCTAAGCCAAGCTGCTTTTAAGTGATGGAAATATTTCAGGGCCAGTCTAGCTGTGCATGAGGTATTGCAGGAATTGGAAAAACATTTCCTGGCATACTGATTGAGGAACTGCAGGAGTAACTTGCAATGACATCTCAACTGCTCACCTGATCTGAGACACTGACATTCACTGTGTCCTCTTTTACAGGAAGCTGCTGCTGCACCTCCCCTACCCTGTGAACAGCAAGGAGGGCAGAGCTCGTTTTCTCTCTGAAGAGGAGACCTTGGAAGTCACCTTGAGAGTATCAAGGAAGTTTGATTTCATAAATTTTTCTGATGGATAGAGAGATGGAGAAAGTTTGCAAAAACTAGTGTTCTAGTTTGAAGTCTTTTTGAAACCCAGCTTGTTCTGAAACAGGAGTTAATTGTTTCCCTTGAACTGTCCAGGGGGAATGTCTCTGGAGAAATGAGTCAGGAGGAACACAGCACCCACAGGTTCTAAAAGCTGATGCTGTCTGGCTCTTCCACTGCTCTGGTTAACTTTCTGCTTCCTTCAGTCTGATACAGACCCTGTGAATCAGAAAGTGGGAGATTTTGGTTCTGTAAGCCAGAGAAAGCCTTTTGTGTGGTTATAGCTGAGAAGTAGCACAGCAAGGCTCTGGACAATGGGTCTGGTGCTTTGGTACCGTTTCAAGACTTGCAGGTGCTAATGTCCTTGCTTGGTCTCCGGTGCTGGGACTGGGGCCAGTTCAGAATCTTCTCTTACCTATTTCTTCATGAGAAGACCAAAGTTCTTCCAGGATCCATATCCACATCTGAGGCTCCTCTACACTGGCAGAACAAGTTAACCAACTATAGCTGGATTGCTGAACACCTCAGCTCTTTTGAACAGTTTTTGACAATTTATGGTTCAGTGTTGTCACCTGCTGTCCCTCCACGTATTTTTCTGATCTTTCTTGGTTAATAAAATAATAGGTTCTAAGGAACAGTTCCAGTTATCTTTGAGTCTGCCTTCTCTATATTATGCTCTGAGAGACCTTATGAAAGTTGAGATGAGAGGAATTTTGCATAACAAAGCTTCTCTCAAAGGGCTGAAATGCTGCAAAATCTGTTCTTTGGCCTTCAGGTCCAATCTAGAGCTACAGAGGTGGGTAACCAAGGTGTTTCTCTCAGTAGCTGCCAGGCAAATATATTCATTTAACATTGTTAGTCCTGCAGGAAACAAAGGTATTTGCTCAATGGTCAAAGTGGAGAGGACAAGCAGGCCCTGGCATGTTAACCAAAAACCTGTGAGTACTTTCAAAGTAAAATGGCTTGAGTCCTGCATTCTTCTGGGGTAGAAGTAGAGGAAAATAATTGACCAGCTAGGCTGCAGACTGCACCCATGCAGCTGAATTTGTGGCAGGCTGTAATGAGAAGATAGATTGCAGACACTGACAGTGAGTTTAAAGGTGTGGTCACCGTATGTTTGTAATGCACTGCATTATAACTCCAGGACAAATTTGGCTGATGTCTGGACATTTCAACCACTTCCCTGAAAAGTGGACCATTGCTTGGGTCAGAATAATCCTAATCAACTTCTGCTTTAGCCATAATGCACTGCAAAGCAGATACCTCAGTTATGATTCATCACAAGCTATGAAATATGCTGGTAACACTCAGGGGTTACTCCAATTGGTGTCTGCTTAAGTTTCCATAAATTAGATCTGAATGTCTCTTATTCCAAAGCTGTGGTTGAGCAGGACAATGTAGATGTATGAGAAAAGGCTGAGATCATTCCTCCTGACTCAGTTTTTCCCTCCTGTGCTTGCCAAACAAGCTGTTTCTTGGGAGAAGGTTGTCTTTGTGGTCCCTAGACAATATGCTGCTTGATTTTTGCATTTCTTATACACATTACAAGAAAAGTGGAAGATTGACCAGTATTTATACACGAGTGAAGATAACACTTGTCCAAACTAATTCAGTACATTCATGGCAGGGTGCAACTCTTCTGAGCCCTACTCCAGAGCTCTAACCACAAGGTTATGTTGCCTTTATAGTTGGCAGTAGTAATTTACTAAGCCTTAAATCATCAAGTTCTGCTTAATTTAATGTCAGTGTTTGATACTGAAAACAGTGGTGAGTGGCTCATTGTGCCTCTCTCCAGCGTTGTAGTTTCTTATGGAAATGAGCATATGCCACACTGGTATCGGTATCTTAATTTATCTCCAAATATTTTTTAACCTGAGGGCATTTTATCAGCATTCAGGAGACAAAAATCTGAGATAAGTATGTTTTGTAAGAAAGCCAGCTGCTGAATAGAAAAGGGAAATACAGATTCGTACTGCTTAAGGGGGGGAGGTGTAGTGTGGTTTCTTGTACCTGCTGGCCACTCACTCTGTGCATCCACCTCCTGTAGGTCATCCATGAGGGGGACCTGGCAGGTTGGTGACACTGGATAGGAAAAGGGTGATCTACTGGCAGGGGGAAGCTGAAACCACAGAGTGAGGATGTAGGAACACAGGGGAAAAACTCATAAGCAACCAGGCTTTGCATGTTCCACTGCTCGGGATAAGCTCTACTGCCCTTTTCACTAAAGTAGGGACACTGCTCTGGGGGTGGGCAGTTTGCTGGGCTGCTTGGATCCACTGCCTGAAAGCACCATCATCACCTGGAGAGCCTCTCACATTCTCACTTTCTTCCTAAGAAAGGACACAGAGGCTGCCCTAAGCAAAAGGTTGAGTTTTGGGGGGTTTGGATTTTTTCCATATGTCCTCCTAAGAGGAAACTGGTCAAAAGGACATGCAGGTTGTCAAAATTCCCAGAAATCTGGAGGCTACTGACAGCTGCAAGAGTTGACTTTTTTTGCACGGGCTTGAGGGCAGCTTTGCTTGCTGAAGTAGCACTGGCAGAAATCCTCCAGGAGGGGAACCCCCTTTGCCTCTGAACATCAACGCTGTTGCTGAAGTGCCACTCCAACACCTGCAAGCATCTTAATTAATCAAAATTATGAGCCCAGTTAAACAACCTAGCCATTAAGCCCCAGCCATTAAGCATCATCAAGCTTTATTTGGTTCCCATACGAAGCAGCTTGATTAAATGGATTGCAGTTAAGTAGAGGGTACTGCAGATGTGGAAGTGAGATAGAGGCTTGTTTGCAGTAGTATCCTGATAAACTGCATGTTCCCATCTCACCTTGTTCACACACCCTGTCCTCCAGTTGTGGCTGCAGAGCCACCATCCCCATTTTGACTTGTTCCTGCCTTCACTCAGAGCTATGGTGGTGTGCTGAAATACATGGCCCAGCTCACTCTCTGAATTTCAGCTCTCTTCATATTCCCCTTTGTCCACTTACTGCCCTGGAGCCAAAATACTTGCCTCATTCTATAGCTTGAGGAAAACTCAGACGAGTTGCTCCATATGAACACCTGAGACAGTGCAAGAACTTAAATTTAGATGTTTCCCTTAAACCTGCAGGCTCTCATTCTCATCTTCCTCCAAGTCTGCTGCTGATATCATCATATACCCCTTCTATTTGTCTCGAAAGACTACTTCATTTTTCTGCTGTTCAGTTTAAAGTTTGTCTCAAAATTTTGGGTGCTTCTTGCACTGTGTGAAACACTGCTTTATCAGTATATGCTTCCCTCCAGACAAAGTTTATCTAAAATGACTAAGCTGTATCTACGTGTACAGACAGATCTGTCTCCCTCATGCTGGAGCAGCTCCTTTCCAACCTGCTGGTGTTGGTGTAGACTTTTACCCTCTGCTCTGCAGCGCCTGCAGCTTGGATTCCTCCTTGTTCTCTGGGCTCCCCTTCAGGAACTGCTGCCACAGACAGACAGTCATTGTTGTCTGCCCGTGGTCCTGGCTCCAGGGAAGGTGCCTGGAATATGCTTGGCGCTGGTTTATTTTTTTCCTATAATCTTCACAAACAGGAGATGATTTGTGTCTTGGTGTCTCTCTTTGCTCTCTTTGTGTCTCTCTTCATCCTGTTTTCTCCTTCAGGCAGAATTCACTTCCAGATTGTGATGAATTCATCAGAGGATGGTGAACAGCATCCCTGTTTTTCCCTTTCCCTCACCATTGTTTGTTCTGTGCTCTTTTCAGGGGACTCTGATCTCTTCCCTCCTTTCCTAAGTGCTTTATCTCCCCCTGATTGTTCTCACATCAGGACATTTCTCACCAGAGCCTCCTGGCAGGTTGCAGTTGGCATATCTGACCCTTGTTGGATGTGCCTAGCGTGGCTGAACTGCGTGATTCATTTCCCCTCACTCAGATGAGTGCTGGGTGAAGAGCTTTGTCCTTCCTTGATGTGTTTTGTCTGTGTGGGTGGGAAGGGGACATGAGCACAAGCACCACGGGCAGAACCTAGAGTGTGTTAAGGCACTTAAAGTGAAGGACCATGGCACAAGAGCAGCAGATGCTGCAGGCAGTGTGAGTAGTGTTGACAGAACTGAGAGGCCTCTTGAGCCTTTGCTTCAAATGCAGCCAGTCCCACACGCCCCCGGTGGAATCTGGTTATGAAGAAATGAACCAATTCAGAAAAAGTCGGGATCATTCAGAATTTCAGCCTTCCCCAAGGCCTGAAAAGTTTCTCTCTGCTTCCTGATGTGTGTCCCCACATCCCAGATGAATACTTAAAGCAGTTTTTGAAATCCACTCCAGGGCAACAGTGACACAGGCAACACAGGAGTGCCTTTGGTTTTGGAGTACTTCTCTCAATCCATAGGAATCTTTGATCATTTGGGGCTTTCTCATCTCAAGGCCTCCCTTTCATCTTTTTTCTCTGCCTCCACACACTCATTTCTGAAGAGAAGATCATAGGAAATTGCCAGAACGATAGCAGAAACTGTCCACCTACAATCCTTAGAGACCATCTCTCTTTAATTGGGTGTCTCCTTTGTGGATCCCAGCAGCCTGGAAACTCACTTCTGATGCTGATCAATATTTTTTTTTTTAATCCATGCCATTTTAACTTGATGGTATCACAACCCAGCAAACACTGCCAAGACTGCTAGGTTGTATTTACTGAAACAATTTTCTGATTCTATTTGGCAACCTGTCTCCTGCAGCTGCTGAGCAGAGAGAAAAAGAGCCACACACCTCTTCTGGAAAACTCTTTTCATGTTGGAAAGCTGTGTAAAAAGGAACAGGATAGGAATGGAGATGGACACAGCTGATTTTGTTAACTCATCAGGTGATGTGGGCAAGGCAGACATTTGTCAAACAGTGCCAGATTAGGAACTGTACAAATGTAAGCACCAATACTTGAGTTAAATGACACTGTGAGCTCTGGGTGGGTTCCAGCCCTCACAGGTGCCCAAGTAATGAGAGTTTACCACCCCTGGGGGTTTCTGTGACTGGGAACCTTGGTGATGGGATCTCCTGACCCAGATTCCTGTGGTTATATCCCCAAAGCTGCTCTTGGGGGGCACTGTGGCAAGCTGGCAAGTATATAGAGGGGAATGAGGGATTGCCTTCACTCGGGATAGTCAGCTATACCTTTTCTCACCTGAGCTGATCCCGAGGGACCCAGAGGACTCCAACCTGGAAGAGTTAAATGGTGAGGAGCAGCACTGGGAAACTAGGTGAGCAGGGGCTGTGTTTAAGGCAAACTAAATGATGGGTGTGGAGTGAGACACTGAAAGTGAGGGAGTGAGGTGAACCGAGCAAAAGCACAAGTGGGAGAAGAAAAACATGATCAAAGTTTCTTTAAAACCACCGTGTTGAAAGGGAAGTTCAGAGCAGACAACCACCCCGAGCTTAGGGCTGATGAGATACCTTTGTTGGAATGTCACCAGCACTGAAAATCCTGTGCCAAAAGAAGCTGTGGGAAGAGGACTGTGCCTGGAATAGCTATGAGGTTTCCAAGAGGGCCTGAGTGCTTGGGTCATGTAGATTTATTGAGCTGGGAACCTTGTCTCACTCTGGGAGTCAGACTAAGGTGGCCCATTGCAATTACTTTTATCAACAGCGGATGAAAAGGGAATTGGTGTTGGGAGTTCATGAACCCTCTCAAATGCTCCCACCAGCCTGAGTCTGCGTGCTGTCCTTGCAGCACCTATTTCTGGGTAAGCAGAGTTAGTGTGTGCAGTGCCTGGGTGACAGATTGCTGTGCCCTGACCTGGAGCAGGGGATGTCACATCTAGTTTTAGGCCTACATGCATATGCATGCTTGCCTCTATCCTTTTCCCTATTTAGAGCAGCCCATGTTTATTAAAAAACAAAACAAAACAAAACAAAAAAAAAACACCCACAATCGCAAACAAAAATAAATACCACAAGCTTTTGCTCTAAGATCAGTAGCTAAATAGATAAAGGAGGGAATTAGAATAGTTCTTGTTCTGGAGCCAGGTGCTAGCTTCAGACCAAGGGTAGGGCATCCCTCGGATGAAGAAAAGGGTTTCACCATCTGGAAAGATTCTGCAAGGTTGTCCTGAACCAGTGCTTGGATAAGAGAGCTGAAGGTGATTTACTGCTTGCCGTGATACAGATGCTGAATGAAGAGAATGGCTGACGTAACAGAAAATCCCACTTCTGTTCTCTTGCATCATGAGTTCCCGAGTTTATGCTCAGTGAGTTTATTTAAATTGGACCTCTGCTTCTATTTGGAACTAATATTTTTGTTTTCTTGAATAAAATGTGTTTTCTGATGTTGTTGCCCCTCCCTAAACCACAGCCAAAGCAGCATCTCAGCCTGCTTTCTTAAATCGAGAGAATTGTTTGTGTCCTTGGGCGCTGGCATAATAACATCTGAAGGAAGCCATGAGACACAACAGGAATTCATTCGTAAGTTAATGAAAGCTGTGCAGTGCAGCATAAGGATGATCAGGGCAGGTCTTGGGCAGCATTTGTCAAGCTAAATTCCTTTCTGCTGAAATTGTTCTCCTTGGAAGAATCATGGACCAGCTTAAATACTGCTCCTATACAAGTTTGTTATATAGTATTCCTTGGTACAAAGATGTGTTACAGAACAGGGTACAGGACAGAAACAGGAGAAAGTGTGATATGGATCAAAAGAGAAACAGAAAATTGCTTAAATGCCCTACCAAAAGGGGGGAAAAGTACCACCTGGGTAGTGTGGCATCTTTTCCATGGAATTTGTCACCTGGAAGCAGAATGTTTTGGTACTCACTGGAGGGGACTGAACTGGAGATGGGGCAGATGCCAAACACCTGATAAAACCAAAGCACACAGAGCCTGAACCCAACTGAAGAAACACTGAAAGAGCTGGGAATGAGTTTGTGTGCAAGATCTTAACCAGAAGACGAGCTGCTATAGCGAGCAAGGTCAACTCTCCCCCTTGGTTTGGGATTGCTCTTGTAGTGGGAAAATGAGGTCCTACAGTAAATATGGACTTGAATGCTAAAGCTCTGCCTCAGTGCTCAGAGCAGGTGGACAGAGCAGGCCAGTGGTGGAATATCACAGCATCTCTGGGGCTATGAGTCAGACCAGACTCGTCACCATCATGCGGCTTTCCCGTCACAAGGACGTGTTTGTCCCCTCCCGTACTCGCGTTGCCGTGTGCCTTCAAGGAAAAGGAGCCACAGCTCAGTTCTGTGCCTTGCTCTGCCACAGGTCTGTGGCAGGACACTGCCCGAGGGAACAGACCTGCTTCTGCTTCCTCTTGCTGCAAATCCAAGTGGCAGTGTGGGAATGGAGATGCCCATGGCCAAGTGCCCTCCTAAGGCATGGGTTGGAAGAGAAGCTGGGGGTGTTATCAGCCCTCTCCCACATGGAGAGGGTCCCGTGCTTTACCTGCCTGGGAAGAGTTAAACAGTTAAACTGAGTCAACTTCGCATGTGTGAACATGCAAATGAGAGCAAGGAGCTGAGTTACCAAAGCCTGTTGCCTATGGATCTGTCCTGCAGTGCACACAGGAGGATCTAACGTGGACCTCAGTGATCAGAGCTCTGTTGCAGAGCAGGATGTGCCTGTCATCCACATGGATTGAGATGCCTGAATCAGCACACTCATTTCCCCGACAGTGGGAGCAGCAGTAGGTTTATTTTCCATTTGGACGCTTGTTGACATGCATGGTGTAAACCCATCATTCCAGCTAACACTGACAGAGGCGGAGAGGTCTCATAGTAATTAACCACCAAGCTCAGATGTTGCTGAGAGTGGGAGGAGAGAGGAGCTGCAAACAGCATACTAGCATCAGCTGCCTCTTTCTTTAAAAAAAAAAAAAAATCTGCCAAACAAGTTTAAATTGCTTAGAAAGCTCTGGGAGTTGGAAAAAAAAAAAACTAACAAACCAGACCTGCAATTGCTCTGGGGAAGGAAGGGAGAGGCAGATTTGTGGTACTCTAACAGAGCTGCCAAGAGCCCAGCTCACAGTAGCTAGAGGAAATTGACATCATGCTTGCAGTGACTTCTCAGACTGTAAGGGGTTAACCAAGCTGTTAACTTTTCCTTTCCCAGCACCTCAGGCCACAAGATAAAGTTGAGCTCCCAGGAAAGACCCCCATCTCCAAATATTGGCAAGCTGCGAGCTACAGCTGGTGTTTGGCTGAGGCTAATCCTTGAAAGCCCAAATGCCTGTCCTCCCCAAGGCTGATCATCAGCCTGAGCCTCAAAGGAAAGATCCCCATGCAGCACCTGAAGCCCCTGTACTCACAGGTAAATTGAGACAGTGGTTTTTCATTTGCTGCAGTACTGCTTCTGCTTTTTAGGGAAAGAAGAGTTAGTGGATGGTGGAGCAGCCACTTTGGACACCCCTCAGAACTGGGCTGCAGTGCAAGTGGGGGTGTCGTGGGTGGTAATTTACCTGCCCTCTTCACTGACCCAGAGCCCCCTCCCTGCCCTCAGTCCTGTGGAATCTCAGGGTGCAGCTACACCCGGCACAAGTGAGGCAGCCCAAAATCGCTGTTTTATTTTCCTGTCTCTGTTTTATCTTACTGAGATCTCGTCTGCCGACTCCTGGCCTGACGCTCTGCAGGCTCGTTCAGGTTGCCAAGGGAAGCAGACATTCCTCCCCAGGTCTCAGCTCACCACTTGCTGCTGCTGTCTGAACTCGATTAAGATAAGGGGCTCTGTGGGCAGGGACACGGCTGCCCTCTTGCTGATGCACTGCCAAGCAGGCTGGGAGCTTTCAATAAAAAGTAATTAATGGTGAAGCAGGCTCCTGCAATCCTGCAGTCTCTTCTATTTCTGTTACTTAGGCTTTTAAAGGCAACGGGATCGTAGTGGCTTGACTTCCTTCTCTAGCCAAAAAAAGGAAGCACGCTTAATCTGGTGACCTCACATCCATCTTCTGCCCTTCATTAGCACCATCTGTCTCCTCCTGCCTGCTGAAAGGCGACTGTGCCTATCCTTGTGGCTGGGACAATACAAATATTGCTCAATTACAGCCGTGCTCCAAACACAATTACTCAATTGCAGTGTTAATTGAATTATTTGAGTTTAATTATTCCATTAGGACTTTTGTCAGTACAGTCTAAGCTGCTTGCCTTCTCTCTGGGCTAGCATCACGATGCAGCATCTGGCCACACACTGAAGGACTGGTTTTACTCACTCAGGCCTAGTTAGGCTGAGGAAAGTCTGGCACTGTTCAAAAATGGTGCTCTCAAGTTCCAGGAGAGGTGTCAAGGCTGCAGGGACCTTCTTTTCTCCAGTCAAAGGGTTTCCATGCACAATGCTTGTGAGCAGAAAACAGGGACTATTTATGCAGAAATAATTTTGTGTGAAGAGTTAGTGACAAAAATACTTATGAAGTAAGGTTTTGTAAGTGGAGGAATCAGTCCCGAAAGATGCTTGGCAGAAATCAAAAGAAGCAGTTGCACAACATGAGCCTGTAACAGGGACAATATATAGTCAGTGAGACAGTTGCTAAGGGCTGCTTACAGTCCACGTGAAGGGGCTGAGATGGGGCTGCAGTGTCAAGTTCTCCAGTTCTTGTGGTAAATTCTCCCAGGCAAACAGAAAAACTGCTTGGAGTTTATTTCTGATTCCTATCCCAAATTGCTGCCACTATCACAGAATTGTTAGGGACCTCTGGATATCATCTAATCCAACCCATCACTGGGTTTTGCTCACTCTTAACATCATCCAGAGTCCTTGATTCATGGGGTACACTATTATTAAAAAGGGTACTCAAATCTTCCCTTCCTTTCAGCCATATGAGCTGCCCTGGTTGATGTAAGACCTGCAGCATCAGTTTAGAGCTGTGACTGGTGCACTGGAAATAGCCCTGCCTATCTCAGAAGGAGCTTTTCACCCACAGGCTCTTCTCCTGTGAGCAGAGCTCAAGTTGTAATGCCTCTGTTCTGCAGCAGCCCAGAGCTCTGACTGCCACAGACAGCCCTGGGCTTTGTACTCGATGTGTGTGCTGTGCTTTGGAAATCCTTCACTTGCCTTAAAGCTGCTGCCCCTGCAGCTCTGGGAGCAGAAGTTCCTGAGATTTGCAGGTGGAGGTATCACCCTTCCAAGAGACAGCAGCGTGCAAGGCAAGGATCTACAAAGCGGGGACATTTCTGGTGTCATGGGGTTTCTTGGGGCTGTGTATCAGATGGTCCTTTCCTTGCTGGGAACCCTGTGGGGTTCAAGTTGTTGGGGCAGTGCTTCCTCAATCCTTGGTGACTGGTGATCCCAAGGAATCCTTCTGTCTCTTTTCCCCACTGCACCCCTCCCTCACACTCCCCTGTGCTGCGTGGTTTTATTGCATTTGTTTTATTAACCCAGTGGCGCATAGGAGAGGAAGTAGAGGTCAGAATCTGGGTATGAAATGGTGATTTTCTGGCAGCTTCAGGTAAAATGCTCTGCCATAGGGACAAGGAGTACCAAGAGATCACGGTTAAACACAGATGTAGGGGGATTAGGTGGTACACACAGTCGTGCTTTAAATATTTTTTGCAAACATTGGCTTTGTCTGCCATGTGCCTCATTAACAGTGTAGAGATATTGGCACTTAGATCCTGGCTGATGTGGTGGAGTTTGAAGGTGGCAGGACCTGCTGTGGCTGTCATTTCTCAGTCCCACTCTGCAAACATCCCTCCCCTTCTGAAGGAGAGGTGGTTTTCTTCACACTGTAGCAGATCTCACCCAGCTTTGGTGAGCACTGCCTCCATCGGACCCTCCTGCTGAGGTGTGAGCCGTTTGAAGCTGGAATACTTGGCATGGATGTGCCAGGAGTCCTGCCCTCCTGATGGCTGTGTGATTCACGATTGAATTCACCCTCAAACCAATGGAGAGGTTATGCCAAGAGAAAGGGATGAGCCTCTCTGTGGCAGGGTGGTGGCTAAACATCCTACAGAATAACTGCAAAGAATCATGAAAATAGCTCCTAAAAAGCCTCAGAGGCTGAGTGATCCTCAGGGCTGCTCCCAGTGTCCTGGGTGCCACATCTCCCTGGTGTAGCTGCAGAGCTCTCAGTTTGCTGCTCACGGTGCTTTCAGCCCATTGTGTGGCACTGGTGGTTTGAATTTCCCAGGTTCTTTCCTGTGTTAATTCCTACATTCTCCAGGGATACGGCCAGGGGCTCTGTCAATCCTCTTCCTCTCCCATGTGTGCCTTCCTGCATCTCCAACCTGCAGCATCCTCCCGGTTTGAGAGATGTCACCCCATCAGCATTATCATCAAAGCCCTGCATTTTCCAGCTAAACAAGGAACTGGATTTCCATGCCTGCAGTATCTCAGCATCTCTCCCCTCTGTACCTGCCCTGTTTCCCTGTCTGCTCCCTGGGATGTCTCTTTTTTTCACTTCTGGCAGATCTCAGGTCTGTGAAGCTCAGTCTTGCAAAGTTGCCTCAGTGCCAGCAGAGGTACCAAGGCACCGAGTGGGGCTTTTCACAAGCACCCGTGGCAGCCTCCTGGCTGAGGCTTCCTGGCTATTCCTGGGGCAAAATGGAGTGGGTTGATGGGAAAAGCAGTAGCCTGGCACTGAGAAGCCTTCATCCATTACCCTACTCTGCCCCAGGCTTTGTGGGGAACTCCGAATCCTGACAGCCTCGCGTTTGAAGCAGCAGGGAGCTTGGGGGGCTCTGAGCATCACCAGGGCCCTGGAATTAGGCAGGGGCAGTGCAGCAGCAGCGCTGCCTGAGACTGAGGTGTGTGGATGTGCAGGAGTCACCCCCTGTCCCCTGCCAGCTCTGGTGCCCCTGCTGGGGTGGGTTTGCCATAAATCCGTACCTGTTTACGTCACAGGCAGCCAAAGCCAAGCCCGGGGGGCATTGGAAAGCAGCCTTCGGATGTGTAATTTTGTTCTTTTGACTCCAGTGCCTCATTTAATATTTCACAGCCCCAGCAATGCATTCCTGTGCCAGAGACAAAGGCTGGCTGGAGGTTCAGCCACTGACATTTACCATATTAGGCTGGGGCTCCAGAGCTTGTGCTCAGCAAGGTGAGCAGGGTTCTTCCTGTGCTCCTAGCTGGAAATACACGGTTGGCAAAAACTTCTGGCACTTGACTTTTAGTGCTGATCCAGCTGATGGTTATGGATGGTGGAGAAGAATCGGGACAACCTTGCTTTTGGAAGCTTTGCCCCAAGTTTTCTTTAAATGCAAAGTCTGGACTAGGGTGAAGCCATCGAGAAGAGTGTTGGGCCCACACAATCCCCAAGTCAGAAGCTGTTTCCAGTGCTCCTGTTCTGAACAGCTTCCAGACCCTCTAAATACACAGGTTTAAATAATTGCCCTTCAGTCTGGAAATATTGGCTCTTCTCTTGTATCAAATAACACCTAATGGCATTGTTGCTGAAGGCAACTAGGATGAAATTGCCTGCCTTATTTTTCCCAGTGTGTTGGCTTTATGCATTTGGCAGCATTTGGAGTCAAATCAATCTTGCTTTCCTCTCCTGGACAGGTACTTAGTTTTGCTGATGTCAGGGTACATCTTTAGTGCAGAGAAGGGAGAGGAGGCAAATCATGGCTGAGAAGGCAGGCAATTGGATTGCGAAGCCCCACAGGCTGGGAGGGAGCTCAAGGCTAGCGCATAAAATCATAGAACAGTTTGGGTTGGAAGGGAACTTAAAGACCATCTCATTCCACCCCCCTGCCACAGGCAGGGACACCTTCCACTATCCGGGGTTGCTCCCGAGCCCCATCCAACCTGGCCTTGAACATTTCCAGGGATGGGGCAGCCACAGCTTCTCTGGGCACCCTGTGCCAGGGCCTCCCCACCCTCATTGTAAACCATTTTTTCCTTATGTCTAATTTAAACCTGCCCTCTGTCACTTTAAAGCCATTCCCCCTTTCCTATCACTCAATTCACTTGCTAAAAGTCCCTCTCCAGCTCTCTTGGAGCTCCTTGAGATACTGGAAGGGTATTCTCCAGATTGAAGAGCTTCTCCAGGCTGAACAATCCCAATTTTCTCAGCCTGTCTCCACAGGAGAGGTGCTACAACCTGAGTTTCCCTGGCCCAATGCTGCTACCTTCTGCAGAAAAGAGCTGGCAGAGGTCTGGAGAGCTCAGTTTTGTGAACGCTGAGGTCCCACATGCCTGGGGATTTGTACCTGCTGCAACCCAGGTGCTGTTCCTCACCCTGGACAAGGAGCTCTCCCTATGGCAAAGCTGGCTTTCAAATAAAGGGCGTTGGATGTTCTGAAGGGAAGTAACAAGAGGCAGTTCTCCTCACTAAAGTACCTCAGGACCCGTGTGGACTCCTGACCGGTGGATGGGGTGGCAGATTAGCTTTGAAAGGGGCTCAGGTGGATGTGCTCTGCTTGTGTCAAGCCTTGGGACCGTGGCACGTGGAACACGTGTACACCATCTCCTGAGCTGTGAGTGTCTAACTGGCTCACAGAGCCAGACCTTTCCTCTCCTTTCCCTTTCCCTTTCAGGTGCTGTCTCTTCTCTCTGTTGCTGTAGATGATTCCTTTCATCTTCTTCAAGAGGCCTCCTGCTGCCTCTTAAATCTCTTTGTTCACCTCGTTTGAATACTGCAGCCCACTCCAAAGCCTGATAAGGCTGAGTGCGATTAAGATTATGGCTTTCCCTCTCTGTCAGGGGGGTGGGGATCACCCTCCCTGTGGGGGTGCCAACAGGCAGGCTGGTGGCAGCTGGACAGTGCCCTGCCACGGGTGCTTGAGATGGCCAGGGAATGACCTCCCTGGGCACACAGATCTTTAGGAGGCTGCTGTGTTGTTCAGCTGGTGTCGGTGTGAGCCTTTTGCTTTATTAAACTGCCTTCATCTTGACCCATGAGTGGTTTTTTCCATCTCATTTTCTCCTCCCACCCATCCCGTTCGCTCTCCTGCTGAGGAGGGGAGGGATAGAGCAGCTTGGTGGGCACCGGGCATCCAACCAAGGTCAGCTCACCACAGGAGTGCAATCTTCATTCCTTGCTTTATTTGTGCTGTGACTGCTTTGGGCTACAGTTACCTTTAATTACTGGCTCTGCTGAGGCTGGTTGAGTCTTTTCCAGTGAATGGTTTGGAGGTCCTTGCTCCCAAACAATGAAACCACTTACCATCACTTATCTTTTAAATCAGAGTTTATATTTAGCTGGTGCCTTCCATTCAGGCTGCTTCTCCACACCTGCACAGAGAAAAGTCCTGCTGTTCACAGGAGGATTTGAATGCTCTCTCCAGCCCTGCTGCTTCAACTGAGTTGGGATGTGATATCCAGGAGGACATCAGGCCCCACACTGCTTGCCTTGATGTTGAGCTCAGTTTTGGCAATTCCCTCACTTTGATCATCGTTACAGAGTGAAAAAGTCTTCTAAGCACGTACAAAGTCATTAAAGCTCACACAGCCACCACGCAGAGGAGAGAGCAGCTGAAAGTCCCCTGACTACGTGAGAGGAGCTCTGCTTCTCTTCCATGGGGGGTGGAAGCAGAGCTCAGTGAGGGGACAGTGTGTCTGCTCTGGATCCCGAAGGGCTCAACACTTCTGAACATGAGTGTCATAAACCAGGAGATGGGATTGTTTTTCCTGAAATAATTTGGGTTTAATGCAAGCTGAAGGGAACGGGGAGCAGCCTCAGCATTCCCCAGCCTCTTGTTTCCTTTCACAGGCAGCCCCAGGAAAAAAATCTGCTGCAAGAATTTGCCTTCAGCGAGCACCGGCTCCACCAGCAAGAGCTATGCTCTCACCAGCACTGCAGAAACTGGGGCAGCGGGCAGGAAAATTGTCCTTCCACTCATCCCACCCCACTGACCACAGCTTTGGGACAACTGTCTGGGGAGACAGCGTTCGGAGGACACGGCGCTTTGAACAAGATGCGGCACCATCGGATCCTTTTGATCCAGAGCGACCTGCATCCAGCAGCCAGGATGCTTTCCCCACGGCCGAGCCCAGCCGTGTGGTGTCTCCTTGGAGCTGGGGAGTGACCGAAGCCCTGTCCCCCCGTTTCCCAGGAGGGAGGAGTGTTTGGGGCTGTGGCTGTGTGCTCAGAGGATGCTCTGCCCAGCACCACACGCCGTGCTGGCTGCCTGACCCTGCCCCACGCAGGACGAGATGCCAACGAGAGGGCAAAGAGCCCTCATCTAATTATTGTGCTATATTTGTACACGAGAGAAGGGAAGTGAGCAAGAGCCGTGCTGCTGCTGGGAACTTGATGGCTTTAGGTGAATTGAGAGACAGGGCACTCCAGCTAAGGGTTTTTTTCCTTTTTGCACACAATTCCTCCCCTTTCCTCTGCCTGCCTGGGAGGCTGGACTACCTGCAGTGCTTCCCGTGGCAGGAGGTGGCTGCAGGGGAGTTGGGTTGTGCATCCCTGGGAGGAAGCAGGAGGGGTGCAGGGACAGTCAGGCAGCATCAGGGGACAGCCTGTCCCACCAAGGGGGTTTGTGATAACGCCCTTCTGGCACTGGCCATGCACAGAGGGAAATGAAATGCACCACTCTCTTGACGGTGTTTCAAAATGCCATTAAGGGATCAGAGCATGCTCCAGCCTGGGTGCTGGCAGCAGGCAGGGGAGTGAAATAATTGATTGGCTTCTCCCTGAGATCCAAAAGGGTTTCGATGTCAGGCCATTCATCGCGGTGGCTGGAATGCTAACACAGTCCATCGGAGCTGCAGCCCCGCGAATGGGTGACTGTACTAATGGCTAATCCGGGGTGATGGATGGGCTGGGGGAGATGCTACTGCTGAGTAAGGAGGAGGCAGCGAGAGGAGAGTGAGGCAGCAACAGGCTGGGACTCGGCAGGCACTTTCCCAGCCAGTGTGGGAGCTGGAAGGGGGAGGCAGTGGGCAGGCAGCTTGGGCAAGTATCCATATCCTGCTCCCCTCTGCTCAGGGTGGTCACACAAGAGGTAACAGCTGAATTTAGCCACTTGATTTTTGCCAGGTCTGGACTACAGAGTAACAAAGAGATGACAAGCCCTCTCTCTGTCCTCCCTGCAGCCCTTTTTAAAACTCAGATATATTTCTTTATTTTGAATTAAAAGTACACTGGGGTTGCCAGCATCTTCAGGTAAATGAAAGACAAAGCTGAATGCATAAGAGAGGGCAGTAAGAAATAATAAGATTAGCGATCCCAGGGAGGGCAGTCATGCTAATTAGCAGCAGACAGGGGCTGCTATGTTCCCCAGCACACCAGCCCAAACTTCCTGGGGATCCACCAACTGGTGCCACCTCTCTAAGCAGAAGCACATCACTGTCTTGGGAGGATCGTACCTGATTTACACTGGGCTGAGTAGGAGCAGAAGTGCTGATTGTGGTCCACCTGCCCTGCTTCACGGTAGAGGAAGGTTTGACTTCATCCCACCCCCAAACCACGGCTGGTGCTGAGGATTCAGTTTGTGGCCAAGCTGGTGGCTCATAGGAGGAGGACTGGGGCTCGTCAGACCCCTGGTTCAATCAAGGGGACCACGCTGGGCTCTCCCAGCAGCACCTTTCCTCCCAAAAAACAGCTTCCATAGCTGCATGCAAGGGAATGGATTGACTTTAAATGGTTGCAGCTCAAGGAGCTTCTCTTGGTTATTGATCACCTCCTGATTACTCCAGCACTTGGTATTCAGCTTGTAAATAAGATTACAGGGTAAATCTAAAATGGGAGCAGAGGGATGATAAAATTCTGCTCATTTACAATAAAGTCAAAGAACTTTCCCCCTTCTGCCCCCCCTCCAACTTTATTATGAAGTCCAATAAAATACCCTGGGGACAAGAAGGAAGAGAGAGTAGCAATTCAAAGGCAACATCAAAAGGCATCTCTATTCATTTCAGCGTGTCAACAGGCGCAGAGAGATGCTCCCAGCCAAACGTGGCAGCTGCTCCAAGTGCAGCAGCCCAGCCCCTTCCCTGCCATCCCCAGCCAGCTCTGCTCAGCCCGGGGCTTCACCTGCTCCGTGCTGGAAAGACAGGCCCAATCCCATCCATTTCCTTCAGATCTCAGATAAGTTTCTATTTTGACGGCAAGCACTTCAAGTGTTAGATGGGGAGTTCAATGCCGTAGACTGTTCTCACTGCTTTCAGCCCATCTCTGCAAAAGAGGAACAAACCAAATGCTTTGTGGCTAAAAATAGGTATTGCTCTTCTTTCTCCGTGCTGCTGCAGGGCTGTCCTTTGGGCTCCTAGCAGTGCCAAGTGCCCTGGATCCACCACAACAAGCTGAGGGAGACTGTGATTTAATGGCAGGATACTGAAGAGCTGTGCCCACCTTTGCCAGCCTTGGAAACATCAGACTTGTGATATCCAGTGGCTGAAGTAAGCCCCAGCTCCTGGAGTCAAGGGAATTAATGAGGATTTTTAAATCTAGAAGAAGCCTAGTCTCTTCCACTGGACAGCCATGGGAGGTTTCTCCCAGCTCCATCCTCTGAGGGCAGGGAAAGCATCTCCCTGCTCTGAGCATCAGCCAGGACATCCTCACAGGGACCTGTGCAGGCGCTGTCCAAAAGGCAAGGCTTCTCTGGACCTTCTTTATGGATGCTACTGCTTCAAGCAAGGGAAAAAGTCTCCTCGAGTTAATTTAGGACCTGACACCATCCAGCTTCAGGTGCTCCAGCAGCAAGGCTTAGGAGGTTGGGTTGTTCTGCCTTTCCCCTGTGGGGTCTTGAGGAGACTTGGGAACATTTTGTCTAAATTGTGCTTTCCCCCAGGAACTTTTGAAGTGATTCACCCTCAGCAGGAACTGTGCCAAGTTATTATCCTTCATTGCCATGTCAGAGGAAGCTGTAGCACCCATCCCCTGGGAAGATTTGGACTTCCTGGTGCTTAGAGCAGGTTGTGTCCTTGCTGCTGGTAGTGGGGCACCAGCGCTGGTCCCCCCCAAGGGTGTCACACTGTGTGCCAGCACCAACACCGAGGACAGAGTGCTTTTGTGGCAGTGTTCCCTCGAGAATGAGGCTTTTAAATGTAGCAGGATTGACTTGAAATCCCAGATTAATTCACTTTTAAATACCAGCTCTTGGATTCTCATCCTCTGCTTCTAGGTACGTATCCCCAAGCCTCACTGGGTGTTTATGAGAGCTTGAAATTTAATCCTCGAAGAATACATTAAAACTTCAATTCTGTGTGCAGTCCAGTGATTTTGGGGGCTGAGGCCTGGAGGAACAAACAAACATCCTGAGACAATCAGAACCAGCAGTGTTTTGTGCTGGTGGGACTGGGCCATCAGAAGTGCTGATCCCCTTGGGGCAGTGACAGCCTCCACGAGCCTGAGGCATTTATAATGTAGATTGAATGAGTGTTTTCACAGCCTTTGAGTAATCACTGAGTTCCCCCTTTTCCCATGTTAAGAGGAGGCAAAATCCTCCACTTTCTTCAGGGCAAGGGCTTCTGCTTGTGATCCACAGAGCCAGAGTGTCCATGGATTGTTTCCTGGGGTAAGGAAAAAGATAAAAGTGTCTGAAGTCTCTACGTGCAAGGGTGAATTTCCAGAGGGGATTGTGCCTCTTGGGGAAATTTCAGTGGCATCTACAAAGCCTTTCTCATGCAGTTTCTGGCTGCCAAGGGATGGGGCAGCCCCTAAACTGTGGAATCATTGGCATGAAGCTTCCAGATATTTGCCAGCCCACCTGAAGGTCCCCTCACCATCTGTATGTTTTCAAGCCCACAGCCTCACTCAGCTGCTGGGGAATCTTTAGATTTTCAGCAGAAAAGGTTCCCCCCCCAGCACCCAAGGAACACCCATCACACTCCACAACCCCATTGCTGCTGGGCTGGAATAGCTGGGGAGCAAAGCCTGCAGCCTCATTTCCCCAGCAAGGAGAGACTTCTCCAGCCTCCAAAGTGCCCACAAGAATTCACACCCATGCTGAGAAAAAAAATGCCACCTCCTATCCAAAGAGGTGAAAAGACAGGACGAAGTTAAAAGCAACGCCAAAAATGACTGCTGAGAATAGAAATATCTGTGTGTAACCATGGCTTCCTCGCTGCATGCATGCCTGAAATGCAGGTGGCGACTGCTGGCCCTGCTGTGCTGGAGCCACTGCCTGGGAGATGGCCCAGGAAAATGCTCCACTCCTGGGGCTGGGGATGATGCTGGGGACGGCGACATCCTCAGCCCAGGGTGGGAGCCTCTGTGCTGAAAGTGCTTGAGCAAGGGGCAGAGAGGTGAAAACCCCAAAACATTAATGATCCCTTTTCCCGGGGGTGCTTGAAGGAGCTCGGGCCTCTCCTGCCAGAGCCAGCCTCAGTGGAGGGGCTTTCCTGGGTGGGGTTACACCCACCCTCCCCCTGAGAGCACAGCTAAAATCCTCCTGGGACAGGCAAAGGCCACTCTGACCCCAGCACAACCTTTTGTTCAGCCTGTTGGGTGCCCTTTGATCCACACTGGCAGGAGCACCCAAGACCTGAGGCTCCCTGCACACCCCAGACCCACAACCCTGCTGCCACCATCTCTTCCACCCCCAGGGATGGAAGGATTTATCATGGAGGGATTTATCATGCAGGCAGGGAGCTGGGGCATAAACACGTGCCAAGACTGAGAATGCCAATATCTGAATGCCTTCGGTTCCTTCCTCCAAATAAATCACTGCGCGACTCTAATTATCGCACTTGCCCTGGGTACACACCGGCTTAATACGGAAAATGAGTGTGCAGGATTTATTACTGCTGATCCTTGATCTTTCATTTGTGATATTAAAACATGTTTAATTCATTGCAATGTAGATTAAAGTAAGGGAGGCCATGGGCAGGCTCTGGTTTGCTTGGGGAGGATTTGGTTGCTGCCTGTCCCAGGAGCAGGACGGTGCTGGCTCCTGCTCCCCTCCATGCTGACTCTGTGTCAAGCCCTGGCTGAATCGTGTCTGATTTCACCACCACACTTTCTCTGCATGTGGATTTATGGTTGTTTAGATACCAGGACAAGGGAGACTGCTGTAAATGCGTTATTTTCACCGAAGGGACAGGTTACAGCAGAGCTTATAACCCTGCTAGATGCAACAGAAGTGGTGGTTTCTGAGGTTTTAAGCTTTCCTAAATAGATGGCCATCTCTGTCAGTATGAATCAGCTCTTGCTTTCAGAAAAGCTTTCCTTTTTTATTTTGTTACAAGAGCCCTTGGCCTTCAATGACTAGTTTGCATTGAATCTTCAACAATTGTGAAAGCATTTCTCACACAGCCTGGGAGCGTGCTGCAGAGCCCAAACCTTTTCTGCCCTATTTTGCACTACGGCTTCTGCAGGGTGATGGCACCTTGGCCACTTACACAGGGCCTTGGTCACGGGGTCCCAAAGGGATTTGTGGGGCGGGGAGGGAGCAGAGAGGGTCCAGGGATGAGAAGGATGGAGCAGACACAGGTCCACTGAGCTTATGGTTCACCCCAAGCAGGGTAGCACAGGCCAGATGGGGAAAAGGCTGAGTGTGGGGAGAGGCAAAATCAAGGCAAGGACAGTCTGAGCAGGAGGGCTCCCTGGTGGCACTGGTGCCATCCCAGAGCCCCAGCCGGGCAGCCCAGCTTCCTGCACACACGCCTCCCACCAGGCTGGGCACCAGGCGTGACCCAGGCCTGCGCTGGCAGCACTTGCTGCTCTGTCCTTACAGGAGCGATCCACATCTGCTCCATCCACCCATCCATCAAAGAGCTTTTCCCATTTCCCCTGATTACATCCCTGGCTGCAGCTCAGGCACGTGTGGAGTGCAACTCATGCGGAGCAAGGCAAGAGGGAGGAGTGACCACTGCTGCATAATTCATCCCTGCCGGGAGCACAGTGTCCCCTCCCAGGAGAAGAGGATGCACCGGGCTACTGCAGCCCAGGAAGAGGAGGAGGATGTCACCTCAGGCTGTGTGTTGTCTCTGGCCCTGCCTGGAGGGGCAAGGAGGATCTGCACTCCCTGCTTTGCCAGGGCATCTCCAGCCCTGCGGCATCAGGACACCCCTCCGGGGGCAGCTGCACAGGTCAGACACCCTCTAGATCACCCATGAAAAGCAGAGGCTGGGATCCATTCCTCTGATCACATCTGGCCAGAACGTGTCTGCATTTTGGGGCACACGAGAAGGGGGGAATCCTGGAGGAAACCATCTGTGTTAGCTGGCTGGAGGGCAAAATCAGTCTCTGCTGCATGAGAGCATTTTATCTTCCCAGGCCCCCTCCACAGCTCTGCAAACCCCACTCTCCTCCTGCCACCACTGATGCACATCTGATGGGAGAGGAGCTGGTCCAGACACAGGCCTGGAAAGGCAAGAAAGGAGAAGAGAAAAGCACAGAAAGGAAACGAAGGGAAATGAAGGGAGACCACATGGCTCACCCCAGCATCTCCTTCCCTCTGCTCCCCAGCTCCAGCGAGGCCAGCACTGAGCCCTGGCTTGTGTCTGACGGTGGGACAGAGGATGGGGGATGCATCCCAGAGGTGTCTCAGGAGGCACAACGAGACCCAACCTCCCCCAAGGGAGATCTGCTGCCTGGGCACCGTTGTGTCCCACCACGGGGACAGCGAAGGGAGGTGGCAGTGCTTCACATCACCATGGCAACCCGCGGAGACGGCTCCACTGTTCCAATCCCCAGTCTCTGGGATGAGCCTTGGCAAATCAATAACCCCAGCAGAGACAGGCAGCGTCGGGCTGGGGGTCCCCTCCTGCGCGATTGGCGACAGGGGTGTCTGCCCTCTGAGCACCGATTTGCTAATCCTCTCTGGGGCAGTTTTGTCTTGTGCCAAAACAGCTGAGCCAGAGGTGCTGCTTCTGACAGGGGCACCAGTGTTTCTCTGCCCGGATATTTCTACCCTGACTCCTGCTGGGAAGTTTCTCTGCTGGTGAGGCTCTCGGTGGAGCCTTGGTTAGTGCATGGCAAGTGAGAGACTGCGTCAAACAGAACTGATGGGGAGCTGGCGTCCCCTGTGCTGATGGAGCTGATTAGGGAAATGTTCTTGCATTTCTAACGCTCCAGAGATTTGGGCCAAGAAGCTCCTCAGAGGAAATCAGCAGCCTCGAGATGCTCTTGCAAGGCACAGTGTTTCTGCCCCAGTGGGCAGCACTGTGGTGACACTTGGCACCTCCACTCTTCCACCTCATCAGCGTGGCCCCATGTGGGACCAGAACATGGATGGGAGAATGGGACTTCCCTGTTTTGCCTCTGCTGCAGTTCCATCCATATCTCCTGGAAAAAGAAGCTTTGATGAGTCCCATTTTAGGAGAAAGTCCTGGGGGCTGGGTGCAGGCAGTGCTGCCTGTCATGTTGCCCACCCTCCTGGCACCTGCCTGGTGGTGAGGTCCTGCCCAGTCAGCATTTCCCAGCCACAGGGAGCCACTCTGTCCCAGCATGTCCTTGAGACACAGAGCACATCCCAAGGCTTCGCAGCTGCCTGGCATGGACACAGTGCTGTGCCCAAGCCTTCCCCAGAGCAATGGCCAGTGAAGATCTCCTGTGTGATGAGTCTGTGCACGCTCAGCACGGGGCAGTGTCCCCATCTCCCCCTCACTGCTGGTGTCTGCCAGCTGCCCTCCATTCCCGGCTGAACCATCTAACACACGGATGAATGTGCCAACACATCCCAGCACCTCAACCCTGTGGCCACCCTGCCCAGCTCCCTGTCCCCTGCTCAGGGCCAGACCCTCACCTGTGGGTACCCACCACACCCCTCACCACTCCTGCCTTCCCTTTCCCTGGCTCTGCTCCTGACCCCAATTCCAGCCTTCCCCCAGAGCCCACATTTATTTGGGGTTGATTTGTGCTGTGGCAGAAGAGCCATTAAGGCTCTTGTTAGTACAGAGGGAAGGACGCCTGCTGTGCGCCCATGGCCACGTTAGGAAGCCGGATGAGGGCTGTAAATAAGGTTTCACTCTATTACAATGATTGGAAAGTCTTGAACGAGAGCAGCAGGCTGGCAGAGCTGCAGAGGAGGTGTCCTCCAAGGGGCAATTGTCAAACAGCAATCTGCCAGCACAGTGCTCTGGTGCCCATTTATCTTTCTGCCTTGCCAGAGATGATATCAAGCTCCTTGTGCTGCCTGGGGTGCTGAGGTGGCCACGGGTGTCCCTGGGGTTGTCCTGTGGGACAGGACAAGGTGAAGGACTCCTTCAGCAGCAGGAGGTCTGGCACTTTGCTGGGTTATGGGCAGCAAATCTGCTTCCAGGGGATTGTGGAGGAACATAAAACATGGGAAGGGTCTGACCAGCCACAGGTGGCACGGAGCCAGAGCTGCAGCTGTCCCTGGCTGGGATGCAGAGGGTGGTGGAGATCTCTACCCCTGCCATCTCCCTTCCTCACTTCAGCACCTCTGTGTGCTGGTTTCATTCCCAGCACAGCGGCAGCTCTGCTTTCCTCTCCTCGCTGGGTGTTGAGATACTTAATTCATTAGCATTAACGAGGTGTGCCTGGCTCTGCTGCAGCAGCACCATGGTACAGCTCAGCTGGAGGTGCCTCAGCCCCGGAGAGATGCTCGACAGAGCGAATGTGCTGTCAGCACCGGGTGGTTATAGCCCTCAGTTTGCCCTGCTGCTGAGTCACAGCCAGGCTCAGTTGCAAAACAGGCTGTAAAGTCCTTGTTTAGGGTTTATGGGGTCCCTGGTCCATTACAGCACGCCTGAGCAGCTCCAGTGCCCCTGCAATGGGCCAGGCTGGCAGGGAGGGCTGATCTGAGCAGGAGGCTGCCCCAGCCCCAGAGACACAGGCAGCACCAGGAAAGGGGCAATGCTCGCTGAAGGACTTGCAGTCCTCAACGCATCGCTCTGAAGGGCAACACCAGGTGCCTAAAATTAGACTCCCACCTCCTAATTTAGGTACTTCAAAAAATAGGCTGATGTGTGTATTCCTTTCTCCCCCTCCGCTGGCACGGCTCAGCATCCAGAGACTTCCAGGGAGGTGCTCTGTTCTCGGGCATGTTGGAGCACTCCAGCAGCACCAGGTGTAAGAAACCCAAATGCTCCTGTATCCCTGGTTTACCCCGAGTAGGAAAAGAGGAGCTGCTGCTGTTCTCTCGAGGGGAGAGCCCTCCTGGTGCTGCAGGAGCCTGACGGCTGGCTTGTGCCTGCTCCAGCACTGTTAATCAGCATTATCAAACAGCAGCCTGGTCCCGGGCCTCAGCTCACCCCGCCAGGGTGGGCTGGGGGTGCACCTCAGCCTGGCTATGCCCCAAGGGGTTTCTGATACCCAAAAGCAGTGTCCCCGTAGCACCTCCCTGCTGCATGTGGCCTCCAGGCCTCCAGGAGGGACCAGAGTGGTTCCACCCCTCTCGATCCCATGACAGGTAACCAACACAGTAGGAAAATGTTGGACATGGCCAGCAGTGTGGAGACACAGCTGGGGCGAAAACCTTCTGTAAAGGGAGCCATGGGGGCAGAGCAATGCCATTCCTGGTCCCTGCCAGGGGTGCTGGCTGAGATGGATCCCACTGCTCCCTCCCCGTGCCTGGAAAGGTGGGTGACAGCCTGGCAGCTCCTCACGCGAGCCTGCAGCTGGAGTGATCCGCCTGTGCACGTTTCATAGTACACGTGTCCCATTAAGAAAAAGATCAGAGTTCCCGGGAGCTAAAAATAACACCAGGCAGTGGAGTTTGTCCAGGAGACAGTAAGGGATGCGGGGGTGTGGAGCAGAAGGTGTAATTTCACTGCCGGCTCCGCCAGTGACAGGGTGCAGGAGAAGGGGAATGAATCAATCGTGCCGTGGTGCAGGAAATCACTGCTGAAGGAGCGGCGTGGGGCTGTGGTAACTCAGCTCCAGCCTCGCTCCTGACGGACCTGAGGCAGTGCAGGGTGCAGGGGGAGCGCAGCTGGGTCCCAGGGGTGCCCTGGGGGTGTGCCAGGGTGCAGCAGGCAAGCACAGAGCTGCCACGATGCTCCCAGCAGGCAGCCGTGGGGAGATGCTGGGGCAGCGGCATCCTGGGAGATGGGTGTGAGCTGTAGGGCTCTGTGATGTTGGAGTGGCAGGGCTGCTCTCCATATGGCAACCTCTGGTGCTGAACGAAAGAGTGAGTGCAAACACAGATCCTAATTACCACAGCTCCTCCAGAGCCAGCTCTGCCTGCTCTCCCCAAGCTGTCAGATGCTCTCTAGCAAATGCCTCCATCTCCTTTCCATGGCTCAATTGAAGCTATTTATTCTCTCCTCAAAATCCAGCAGCTTCTGTTTTACCACTAGTTGAACAGCTGGGAGAGAGAGCAGGAGGAGTGAGGAGGGGAGAAACTGTAGCTCCTTTCAGCACAATCAGTAGCACCAGAAAATCCAAGCCCCACGTGAGAGAGAGAACAGAGCTCAGTGCCTGTCCTGGGCCAAGGAAGCACCTGGCCTGAAGCAAGCTTTGCTGGAGAAATGACCTTCATTCCCTGAATGTTGTCAGTGCCATGAGGAACGGGATGGGCAAAATAATTTGCTCTTCAAGGTTATTTAACTCATTGCCCTCCAGGTCTTGCATCCCAGCATGGGTTGGAGCACCTGGCAGGGCCCAGATAATCCTATGAGGACAGACTGAGAGATGGGGGTGTCCAGCCTGGAGAAGGGAAGGCTCCAAGGAGACCCTAGAGCCCCTTCCAGTGCCTAAAGGGGCTCCAAAACAGCTAGAGAAGGACTTTGGACAAGGACCTGATGTGACTGAACAAGGGATAAAGGCCTTAAGCTGAAAGAAGGCAGGGTTAGATTAGACATTAGGAAGAAATTCTCTACTGTGAGGGTGGTGAAACCCCGGCACAGGTTGGAACAAAATGATCTTTAAGGTCCTTTCCAACCCAAACCATTACATGATTCTAACCCTAGGCTCCCACCACAGCCTGGAAGGGAAACCACGAAAAAAAAATAAACAAACCCTAAACAACCAAACATGGTAATAGGTCCAATTAGCAAAGGCATTTGGCTTCCCAGCACCACTCCCCATTGCTGCTGGTTTTTGGAAGGGGCTAGGTGAAATGACTGGCAGCTCCAGCAGCTTTGTGCAGATGGACACATCTACTCTCTATCTGGAGAGCTTTTGTCTCTGCAGCCAGCCCTGGCACTTCTCTGCTGCTGCAGCCAGAACAGACAAGCAGTATCCATCACCTCTCTGCACCCAGCCTCATCCTGCTGGGACCTCCGGGTGGGTCAGCACCCACAGCAGCTCCAGGGTAGCTGTTCCCTGGGTGCTGGATCCCTGCAGGGGCTGGGCTTGGAGCCCCAGGTGTGCAGTTGCTCTGCCCCAGGGCTTTGGGCTGGGAGGGTTCCTGGCTTTGGGGGCTCAATACTCTCAGCATGATTTCCCTGGGTGCCTGTGCATGCTTGCCCCCCTGGCCTGCCCTCAGCTTTGGGGTGAAACCAAATATCTGTTTAAATCTGAGATTCCCAAAGATGATATCCAACAGGTTTCTTGAAAATTGGCAACTGAGTGGAAGATGGAAACACTTTTTCTTGCCCTCCACAGTGGGGATAAAAATCTGGTCTGAAGTATGAAACAACTCACAGGGGAATGGCCTTCCTTGGTACCTGTCAAGGTGGACTTCCATGATCCTCGTGGGTCCCTTCCAACTCAGGATATTCTATGATCTCCACAGTCCTCTGAAATAATTGCAGGTGCCAGCCTGTCCTGCCCACTGGTGACAAACCCTTTGCAAAAGGCAATGGTTTCCCATTGCTCCCAGCTCTGCTCCCTTGTGCTGCTGCTCTCCTCCCAGCTGGTGAGCCTGTTGATTATATAAACTGCTCATTCTCAAGCACTGATAGAGCTGTTTGCCTCCCACCCCACTGGGCTTTGCAAGCTCTTTTTCTTTTTTTTTTTTTCTTGGCTTAATGGGATGTTTACTCCACAACAGCCTTCTCTCAACACCCAGCAGGAGGAACTCTGAACCACCACCCCAACAACGTGCTGACTTTCACACTGAGCTGGGAGTAGATGTGAGTTTCCTCCCTGCTGCAGCACCCGACACTGCTGGGGTGGAATGTTGGTCCCCAAATCCAGCTGAGAGGTCTTGCAGCTCATTTCTGCCCTGGGGAAGAAGCTCCTCATGTGGTTTGGAGTCTGAGGACTTCAGCCTTGGGCAGGTCAGGCTGGGTCTGAGGTGTGTGCCAGAGTCCTGCCCTGTGGTGACAGTGCAGCTCTAAGCAGGCGACAGGGATCTGGCGTGGCAGCTGCCAGCCTTGTTTCACGACAGCTGCCAAGCAGGCATCAGGTAGTCGTGATTTCTCCTACTCCCTCTGACTTGGAGCGAGGGACAGAGTGGGAGGAGTCTGCTGTGCTTTTCCTGTGGAAGAAAGAAAACCCAGGTATGCACAGATCCCTTTCTCATCTGTCCACCTTACACAAGTGTGACATGCATGCTCCCCACCTTCTCCCTTCAGCTGCTCCCCCTGGGTGCTGCTCCTGGGGCAGTGAGGGTTGTACCAGGGCAGGCGTTCTTACAGCTGCAGCTGGTACCACCAGCACCACTGGTTTGATCAGTGGCCGTGCACATTGGTTGGCTCCATGGCTCTGCCACATGCTGATGTCACCTTCCTTTACCTGAGCCTCCAGCACTGGGGTAGCCATGACTGCTCATTTCTTCAGAGAACAAGAGCCCCATGGAAGTTCATTTCTTGCTTTCCACGAGCTCTGTGGTGTACTTTTGTTGTCTTGGTCTCACCTCCATTCTGCTGCTCTTTCTGACTATCAAAAGCCCCAGCAGAGTGTCATCTGAGGTTCTCCCAGTGCTGCAGTGAAACTCTCACCTTGTCAGCACGGACAGCAAGAGTCCCCGGGGGGAAGGCAGTGAAGCAGCTGATTCCCAAGGGGCTCATCCAGCACGAGGCAGCAGCATGGAACAGTGGCAAGTGCTGCAGTGCAAACCCAGCAGTCTTTGTCCCACCCTGCGGCATGGAGCTGGGGACACGCAGCAAAGGGCAGGGCAAGCCCACGGCACCCAGGGGAAGGTGGTGTGTGGTGATGGCACTGTGAGATTAGGAGATGCCAGAGGACGGCCTCTGAATTAACTGTACCACGTAGGGAGTCTTAAAACATTTGAAGAGGGCAACATTTAACCACAAAGGAACGATTCAGGTGCCCAAGGAAGAGAAGTAAATTTGTGTTTCCCTCGCGGGAAGTGCACAGGATAGGGAGCAAGTTGTTCATGTTACAGTTTCCCACTGCTTCCCAACTCTCACCCAACACCAACTGCAGAACAGTCGTCTGGCAAATAAGCTATGAAAAAATAAGGAAACTTTGCCAAAAACGCAGCTGAAAGAGTGAAACTCTCGCAGATGATATTGCTGCTCAGAGGCACTTGCCTCCTGCCTTTAAGCAGGCTTTTTACCAGCATCCAAACATAAAGAAAGAAAATCTGACAGGTGTATATAAGCAGCTGGGTGCAAACAAACAAATTCTCAGACTCTGCAAGGAACAGGTTATGTTTTGTGGGGGCTGTCTTCATGTACAGGCATGCAGAGAGAGGTGCATTTTATTTTGTGGAATAAATTCTGATATTGAAATCTAGAAAACCATTTGAGCTTTTGTATATCTTCTCAATCTTCATTCTGGAAATATTCTTTTAAAGTTCATAGCTGTATCTGTAAAGGGCCAAAAAATGCAAACAGGTTTAAAATAGACACGTCAACGAGGCACGTAGATGTCAACAGACAGCCTTCAAAGGTGCATGCTTGTGCCAAACAGGGAAAACAGAAGAGGATATAAATTTGAGATGAGACAAGTTTTAAGGTGTGACATGCTAAAAGCATAAGAACATGTAATGAAAACTATGCCAGGTCATTAGAAGAAAGGCAGCCAGTGCTGTGCTGGATTCTTGTGTTTCTGTGGCTGCAAAAAGCTCTGACATAAGGGCATCACATAAACCCAAAATGAATCCATTTACGTCAGGATCTGCCAGGGACAATGTTGGAAAATTCATGTACTATGCCCTTTCCTATAGCAGATAAACCTAAAGAACTCCCCTAAACTGAAATGTCAGAAAATGCTTTTGGAAAATACTGATGAGATGGAGAGCAAGGGATTGCCAGGACCAGGCAGGATTTCCCTGCAGGCTCTGGAGGAGGAGCAGCGTGGAGTTACTGAGCTACCAACGAGGCTGGGTGCCCTGCTCCTGGGATGAGCACCGAGATCACAGAGATAGGAGGCAGCAATTGTGACTGCAATTTCTGTCAAAGCTTAGAGCCAGGAAACTATATCCAAGTCCAACTTCTGTACAGAGCAAATGAGTTGCTTGAAGCTCTGGTGAAGAATAGAATGGGAAGATGTAGAAAGTCATATGATGGAAGTCAGTCATATTTTCAAAGGAGGAATTCGTGGCTTGCAAATCTATTATTCTTTCTTGAGTACGTTAGCCAGCTAATAGTGCACTTGAATTCCCCAGTTCCATGGTAACCTACCTCCCAGCCCTTGCTTCTCTATCTATTTGTAAGAAATGCACACAAGCCTCCTTTCATGCATTGATAATGTAGTTTCCTTAAGAGGTTTAGTTGATTTTTTTCCCCGCCAAGACTGGGAGGGTGGTTACCATGGAGTTACCTATGGACGGGCAGGCAGACAATCCCATGCCTTTGGAAAAGGGGATGAAGAGTAAGGTGACAGTGTTTGCACACCATATATAATGTCTAAAAGGTAATTAACAAAAAAGCTAACGAAGCACCGCAGAAGGGTTTCATGATGTTTAGCGATCCGATGACAACATGGCAAGCGGCACTCACGGAGAAGTGCCACAGGCAGAGGGGCTTGCAGGGCAGGCCAGTGGCGGCCCGAAACTGGCGGCTGCTTGGGGAAGGAGCCCCTGCCGCGGCAGGCGGGCGCCCGGGCAGGCTGGGGAAGGCACCTGGCTGCCGGGAAGGGGCGCGGGAGGTGCGGGGGATTGCGGTGCCTGCCCGCCGGGCCGGCTCCAGCAGCGCGGGGCTGGAGCGGGGACACCGGGCGGGAGACACCGGAGAGATGCTGCGGCTGGGCACGGGGCGTGGGGAGGTGGGCGAGGGGCTCCTCCGGTGACCGCTGCCGGAGTCCCGGCCCTCCGGTACCCACCGAGAGTGCCCGTCCGTGCGCATCCGGAGGGACACGGGGGCGATGCCCG
>VZTF01001765.1:38082-105330 GCA_013397755.1 Cnemophilus loriae
CCTGCCCGCCCGCCGCGCCGCCCGCCTCGCCCGCGGCGCTTCCTGAGGGAGCGGCGGCGGCGGAGCCCAGGTGAGCCCTTGCCGGGGGCGAGCGGTGCCCGCCGCGATGCCGCGGGCTCGGGCCGGGGACACCCGTCGGTCCTGCGCGCCGCACGGGGAGTTCGCCGGCTGCCCCGGGATGCTCCGGCGGGACCAAGGGGAATGCGAGAGGCGGGGACCTGCCGCCCCCTCCGCGGCACCTCCTCGCGTCCCAGTGCCCGGCCGCTCCGCTTCTCCCGCGGCGTGCCACAAGGGATGCCCAGCTCCCCGGGCGCGGGGTGCCCAGAAGCTATCGCTGGCGTGGAGGAGCTGGAGCAGGGCTCTGTCTCGTCCTCCGCTGGGAGCTTAGCCCGCAGGGTCAGCTGGAGATGTGCCTGTGGCCTTCTGCTGGTGCCGGGGTAGTGCTGGGGTACCCCCTTTCCTGGCCATGCCGCTGCCTCGGTAGCCCTCGCACGGTGCCTCCGCGGGAGGTACTCGCCGTGATGCGCGGGAGGAGGAATCTGGCTTGAGGGGCTCGTGTGATCTGGATCGGATCGGTGCAGCTGAGCACCGCACGCACCTGAGATGGCTTTCCCCATCGCGGGGCCCTGGGCAGGGCAAGGCTGAGCAGAGAAAGTGGGGCTCGGGGCAGGGAGCTCCGCCACTTCCCCCTCAGGTCACCTTGGCATGCTCCTGGGTGACAATGTTCTCGCTATTAGTCTGGTATCATGGCAGTTGCCATCATGAAGTGTGGCTGATTAAGCTGAAAGAACAGAGATGAATGCACTTGGCTTCTGGCTTGAGGCTTGTTTGGGTTTGGTTTTTTTCCTCATTTTCCTATTTTAGAGCAATTTGGATGGGATGAGTTTTCCTCCTTGTCGGCAGCAGAACTGGTAGAGAGACGTGGCTTGCTTTTGAGGAAGTGCAGTTTGAAAACATTCTCACCTTTGTCTTCTCTGATGACAACCAGTGCACTATGTGCCACCTTCTGCCTTCCAGTGCCTCAGTTTCCCCATGTCTACAAGGGAAAGGTCGAGGAGAGAAAAGCTGGTGTGCACCAGGGCGGGCTGAGATGTGCGTTCTTGTGTGTGAGAACCTCAGCTGGCGTGAGACTGCCTCGAGGGCAGAGTGGTTCTGGGTCAAGCCCAAGGGAGGCTGAGCCTGTGGCCCGTCTTTGGGAGGAGGCAGGTGCTGAGTGCAGGGGAGGGCTGGCACTGCCTCTGTTCTGGGCACAGCCCCTGGCAAGGTGCTCCCCGGGTTTAGCAGCCCATCCATGAGCTGCTGGCATCCATGTTGTCCTGCAGTGAGGAGTTCATGCTGCACCTGAGCAGCAAACAGAACAGCATCCCTTTTTTGTTTCATACCAAGTTGGGGTATTTTTGGCTCCGACATCGCCTGTGGTCATTTCCTGCCCAGGCAGTGCCCTGTCCCTGTGCCTTAGAGCACCAGCGTGTGGCTGAGCCTGCAGCCTCCCCCTCTCTGGCTGCTGGCTGAGGACCCCCGTGATGCTAAGCTTTTTCTTGCGTTTGCTGTCATGCTGCTGTCTCCTTCCACTGTGGCTGTCAGCTCGCAGCCACCAGGACAGTGGGGACCAGCCATTGCTCGTGTGTGTCAACAGCCTCTGGCTGGAGCTGGGCTGTGACAGTGCAGGGCTGTGGGGTGGTGGGGAGTGAGCTCCGAGTGCTGTGAGGCTGCCTGCACCCAGGAGTGCCTGGTGCTGAGAGCAGCTGAGCTCCTCAGGCTCTGTGACACTGCTGCGGGAGCCCGTGGGGGAAGTCAGCCCCCTGGGACACCCTGGCACGGGTCGGTAGCGTGGCTGCTCTCCTGGTTTGACAGTTCAACGTGGCAGCTGCCCACTTGATTGGCATGGCAACAGCCACTGTGCTGCAGCTCCGCTCGGAAGCCACAACTTCAGCATTGCTGCAGGACCAGCCCATGAGAGGGGCACAGGGTGCTGCTGGTTGGGTGCTCCACCACGGATAGCACTGAGCTACCAGTATCCCACAGCTGGAGTGTGTCTGCCCCTCCCCAGGGCTTCAGCACTGCTGGCACCGAGGGCTGTCCCTGCAGCAGCCCCAGCTCTTGTGGCTTGTCCTGGTGTGAAGTCCCCGGTGCTGTCCCTGGGGGCCAGTGCTGCTGCCAGCAGCTCACTCGGCTGCCCAGGAAGCTTTGTCAGCTCGAGGGAGCTGGGATCACTTGCTAAGGATGGACCCGCGGAGCAGATGCAAACCCACGTCCTCTTTGCACGGTCGCAGGTGTGGGGAGCACGGTGGGGATGCAACTGAAATGGGCTCAGGCATGGTGCCTCTTTGTAAGCCAAGGGCTGCAGTGCTGGAGGTAAGGCTGGGGAAGGGAAGAGGTGCCACAACACGTATTAGGGTGGACAGGGACCTGTTGGCCTCAATCTTCCTAAGGCAGGAGGGCAGCCACATGCTTACAGTTAACAACAGTGACGTTGCAGCAAGCCTTGGAGCTCATTTCTGTCTCAGACCAAGCCAGTCTGAGGTTTGAACTGGAACTGAAAAGCATAAAGCCCTGTCTAGCACAGGGAAAGTCCCTGAGTGGGAAAAAGTCAGGAGAGAAGATGCTGTTTTGCACCAGCCACCTTCATGTTCACCACCTGAGCTCCTGGGAGCTGACCTGCATGCTGGGGCTGAGCAGAGCTCTGGGACTTGCCTGTGGATCTGCAGAGTTGGGATTTTACCTCCAATCACAGCCCCAGGACAGCAGGAAGGTGCTTTTATCGTTTGCTTGGTGGCTGCACCCTGACACTGAAGGACAAAGCCTCAGGTCCTCAGCTTTGCCTTAGCACTGGTCCTTCCTCCCTCTCTCCCACTGAAATCAGTAGCAAGCCTCTCTCCTGTTTCACACCCATGAGTTCTGTGTCCTTTGCCAGGGCAGCTCCAGCACTCAGGCTCCATGGTTTTGTAGTGAAAAAAGATATATTTATCTTTTAGATAAAGATCAAGTTGGATGCTGCTTTGAGGAGCCTCTAGCCTGGCTGGAACAAGGCTCAGATCATCTGAGGGTACCCCCGTCATCACTGGGGCAGCAAGGCTGCTCCCGTCTCTCCCACCATGGGGCAGAAAACAGGCCAGATCTCCCAGGGCTGAGATGCTTTTTGATGCCACCTTCCTCTCCCAGGACATCCCTGGGCGATGTCTCAGAGGCTGCAGTGGGAGGAGGGAGGAGAGCTGATGTAGCCTTTTGCTCCCTGGCAGAGCAGGGCTTGTTTGGGTGTGCTCCTCCCCATGCACAGCACCGATACTGTTGGGTTGCTCCAGCTTTGAAAGTAGGGGGCAGAGACCTGGATCCACATCAGCCAGGGAGAAGCACTTGGGAATGTGGAAGGAAAAATGGCACCATCAAGTTGTGCAGCTCATCCAAGTGGTGGCCTTGGGCACTGTGGGCTGGAAGCTGCCTCTGGCGTGTTGAAGGATGCACCTTTTTCCGCTTGATCCAACCAAAACAGTCTTTTCTTCTTCTGTGGCTCCTTCTGGGGATATGTTCAGCTCCATGCTTCTTGGAGGGCTGGAAGTCTCTGATCTGGCTGGATGCTAATCCTTCTGGCTGACTGTCTTCCACAGGGAAGAGAGGGATGGCTGCTTCACAGCCTTCTCCTGTGAGGCTGAGTGAGCTCTGCTCATCCTCTGCTCTCACCTGTTATGGCAGGAGTTGTCTTCACTGAAAATGGGGAGCCAGGAGAGGGCTAGGGGAAGCCCTGCATGTAGCAGAGCAGAAACTTCTGCAGCCAGGACAGAGACATGATGGCCAGGAGCTGCCTTTGAGGACTTAGCAGTTAAGAAGCTCTTTCATGCCACTTGAAGTGATGACGAGAACACCATGGCTGGGTGTGGGATGGTAGAGGAGCCTCAAATCTGTGGCTGCACTGGGGGAACACCATGCCCAGTTTTGATTTCTGCTCGGCACTGCGAGTGCTCACACGCATTCACAGATGGGCCTTTTCTCCCCCAAGAGTGCACAGATCCTCCACTGTGTAAAAATCACTGTGCTTCTGCCTTGCCATACGTCCATCCCTGACCACCCCATCCCTGCCTGCACAGCCTGAGCACGCACATGGATGCCTGGTGACGTTGGGAACACTTCTGAGCTCCCTCTCTTTTAAATTAAGCAGGAGCTGGGCTCAACAGCCAGTCAATAGCAAGACTTATCTCTTAAATAGCATTATTGATTGCCCAGGAAGCCTGGTTTTGTATCAATAGATATGTACACACGCAGGCGAGTCCTGTGCCAGGTCCTGGTGGTGAATGGCACAGAGGAACATGCAGGGATGGTTTGTTGCAGGTGGGGACACACGTGTGTGTCCGTGTGAGGCAGATGCAGCTCTCCTCAGAGGAGAGCAAGGTGAGGCACCCCAGGGTCTTTGGTTGTGGACCTTTCACATTTGACCAGCATTACTGTGCTGCCTTGACCACTCTTGAATACGTGTCCCTTTCTTCCTAACACGTGACATTGTGATGCAGGACCTCTGCGTTTGCAGGGAGGCTTCTGGACTCTGCCTTCAGACAAGATGTGCAGATGTCTGCCCACAAATTGCGTGGTCTCCTCAAAGGTCACTGACCCTGCAGGGATTCTTCACGTGGGAAGCTTGGGATAGATGTGCAAAACTCAGTCTGCTGTAGCATCGCCGAGAGGGGCTGGTCAGAGAGGAGGATGGATGAGGCAGGCTGGACCCGTCCTGCCAGGGAGGGCCTTGCCTTGTGTCCAGCTCTGGTCCGTGAGCCCTCACGTGTGGGGTGTGTGGTGGGACCTGGCTGAGCTCCGAGCAGGTGGAGCCATGGGAGTGTGGCAGGGAAGACAGCTCGCTGCCATGCCTGCTCAGGAAAGGCGAAGTGTGCTGCTGCTCTCGAGCTGTCTGCCTCCAGGTAATGGGCAGTGGGAGGAGGAGAGCTCCCATGGGCCGTGGGGCTTCACTGGCTTCGTCCCCTCAGGGCTCAGAGTGGCTCTTGTCCCTCAGAGGTGGCAGAGTGCTTGCAGCAGCCGAGTCGTGGCTCGCTGCTCAAGGCCCCGTTTGCCAAGGCACCTGCACTGCACATGCCTTCATAGCATGGAGCCAGCCCCTCGTGTGGGGGGAGACGGGAGAGGGCCGGGGACTGGAGCTGAGCGTGAACAGAGCTGTGTCCTTCCTTTTGTGCAGCACCACTGCTCTCCCTGGAGCAGCTCAGTGTGCTGGGAGCCCTGGCTGCTCTGTCCTCCAGGGTCGTGGAGCACAGCCAAGGTGCAGTGATGCTCGTGAGAGGAATTGCAAAGCCTCCTGCCGGGTTTGCTGTAGCAAAGTTTGGGCTGTGGCAGTTTTGCATTGGTGCTGCAGAGCCCCGTTGCCCAGCGTTGCGCGGGGCTGGGAGCCCTGGGGCTGCCACAGCAGCCAGCCTTGCTCGCCTGGCCACGTGTGCTAACTCACACTCACTCTGTGACAGAGCACAGCCCCATGTCCCATACCTGGCGTGCAGCCTTGCTTTGGGCCGTGCTGCCTGATGCTCCGCTCTCTCCTGGGATTAGCCAAGGCTGAGGAAGGCATCGGCTGCGTCGTCACAGGCAGCTGGAACAGCACAGATGATCCGTAGGGTCGGCTCGCCGACGCCTGGCGGGTAGGGGGTTGTAAGACCTTTGTGTGTGTCACTGTTTAGCTGATCAGTGGGCACGGGAAGTTCTTGGCTGTCATGCCTGTGTGTCCAAGCATATAAATGTGTGTGTATCTGTAGCACTATGAGATGTTGCTCCTGTTTGGACCCTCTCAGCGTTTTTCTAGACAATGCCTGCCCGCAGCGAGCGCCGGTTGCTTGATCTTAGCCAGCCAATCTATGCAGGGATCTCGGGAAAGAACAGTTGGGGTTTTATGAAGCTGGCATAATTTACAGCTAAAATAGCACACCAGATATATGTCCAATCCAATCTCCTTTGTAATCTTGTTTTCATTTAAGCCTCCAGGGTGGTGATGGGGAGAGTAAGGAAAGCGAACTGCGAAGGGAGTTTATTACCCGTGCCAGGGAGATTTGCATGATGCTCTGCACCAAATGACCTCAATTTGCAGAGGTTAAAGCTGGCTGTGGTGGTCCCTGGCTTGGAGGGGTGTCTCCTGCCTGTGCTGGGGGCACTGAATGCAAATCCTTTTTCAGATGGCTGTGCGTGTGTTCAGGACCGTGCACACTGCGAAGCCATCCCAGTGCCTGCTCCCGTGACCAGGCAGGAAGAGCGATGCGATGCATCCGTGTCACCCTGGCCAGCTCCACAGGAAAAGGAATGAAATTATCTTGCTGCCGCTGCCTTTGCGGGTTGCGTTTCTCTTTAGTTTTCAAACCACATATTGTCCCAGATCTCCTGCCAATAGCAGGGAGCAAACTGATAATGCAGCTGCTATTAATAAAGCAGCGTTGTTACATATTCATATCAATCAGACTTCTAATTCCACAATATTTTTTCAAGAAGAAAAGGCAGTGCTTCTCTGGGGCGATGGAGGAAGCTGTCAGGTGGGATGGTGTTGGAGATGCCTTTCACCAGCACTGGCAGAACCTGCTCCCCTCACATTTCTTCCCTTGGGGATTCCTGGACTGAGCTGGCCCTGGGGTCCTCATCCACCTCTCCTTCAGCTTTCCTTCTCCCTGCCTTCTACCTGGCACTAAAAGGTGGGATCCCCAAGGCAGTTCCAGAATCCCTGGAGCACTGTCACTGTGGGGAAACACGAGCGGTGCGAGACGGAGAAGCGCTGAATTCCAGCAGCTGGGTTTGGCAGGAGCGGCTCCGTGCTCTTCTCCATTTCGTATAGAAATTTTCGCATATTATGCAAATTTCAAAGCAAAGTATGAAAAATCTGGGTATAAATCTGGGATGTATGTGTGTTTGTACAGCCATTAGAGAGGAAAGTATACCATAGAATCCTGGCCGATGGGTAAATATACTTACACTGCCATTCCTGCGGTAAAATATGCTTTTTGTCATTGCTATAGTATAAAAAAAAAGTACTGTCTCCAAAACTGTAGCAGCACTTTATGGTAAGCTATAAATTGGGAGAGATACCTGATTATTCACAGAGTATTATGGAGGTCTCAGTGACTTCACCATTAAGCCCACACCAATACTTTGTCCATACAGCAAAACCCTCCCTCTCACTTCTTTATGAGTGAATTCAATGTCCAGATTTGGCCAAATAAATCTTGTGAGGCTGAGCACGTTTTTCCATGAATGTTTTTCTGGAAACTCGCCCTTACCCTCGGGCCGGGAACATTTTGAAGCCTAGCTGTGGGATCTCCAAGTCCTAAACCGATGCTCGCAGCCCTCGAGCCTTTCCGGGCTCTCTCATCCCTGGCGCGTGTCAAAGCTGCTCCCAGCTCATCCCTGCTTCCTCCGGCTCCTGGCACACGCCAGGGCAGAGAGCGTGGTTGTTCCACCGGGTTCCTTGGTGGCAGCCCTGGGAAGTGGGCTGGCGTTGAGCCCTCCCGGCAGCAGCTGTCGGTCGCTGCAGCAAACAGTTTCCAAGCAACTCGGAGGCTGCCGGTCTGAAAAGACTCCTGATGGAGGCTTGTAATGTTGATTGGAGTTATGGAAAAGAGGAAAGCTGAGAGATGTGGGAAGGGCAGCCGGTCTGGTGTCGTCCATATCCTCGTGCCACAAGTGCTAGAGAGGCCTGGCACAACCGCAGCTCTGGTTCCCCTGCTGCTCCGGTGGGATGCAGGGCATTGCTGTCCTGCCAGCTCTTCAGCTGGGCGCCGGGGCAGATGGAGAGGAGGCAAGAGGTGTAGTCTCCACCCCAAAGAGTTTGTGTCTCAGGCCTCCGTCCAGCTTTGGCACCTTCTCTGAGCAGATCTGTTCCCCAGCCTTGCTGAGCTGTGTCACAGCCTGCGGCGAGTGCTCTGCTCATCTGGGGACAGGCAGGAGAAGGGCACTGGGTGGATCGGGTGGGTTTGGCTCCCTGTGCGGATATCCAGCCTCGATCCATGCTCTGCCATGATTTTTCTCTCTGGAGGCTTAACTGCTTCTTTCAGGTCATATTTCCTTGCTCTGCCTCTCTTTATTTCCAATGTTTCAATGCTGCCTTGAATCTTGTGCCCACTTCCACCACGGTCAGCAGCCACCTTTGAGCATCCATCCCCTTCTCTTCATCTTTGTTGTTGCTTGCACCCATTGGGCTGTAGTGGGGGGGCCTTCCCACATGGGCTGGTCAGTACTGGGAGTTACGAGCCAGCACTGCCTTCAGGTGGAGAGAGCAGTGGGAAGGCAGTGTCCACAGGCACTTGGAGCAATCTGTCTCTACACCTGGAGCGGTTTGGAGGTTGTTCCCTCCATTCCTTGACGAGTGCAAGCTGGAAATGCTCCTCCTGCTGCTGCACAGAGCCCTTGGAGGCTGATGTGGTGCTGGTGGGACGTGGACCAGGAGCTGCCATCAGTGTCACATCTGCCTTGGCTGTCACATCCCTCTTCCCAGCTGCTGGGGTTGGACCCAGGTGTCTCTGGGGAAGGCTTGGAGTGGTGTCTGGGTGGTCTCTACCATGGCTGGCTGCTCTCCAGCCCCATGCAAGCTTCTTCCATCCCAGGGGCAAACAGAGATGCCAGCACTATACTTTGGCCAGGGTCTGGGAGGGATCTAGTGACTTCTTGTCATGTAAGTGATGCATGTCCCTAAGTGGACTGGCAGCAAAGATCCCCAGACATCTCCAGAGGACCATGATGGTGCCTGGAAGAGTTCAGATAAAACACGGGGGGATCTCACTGCCTGGATGCCTGAGCTGTTTGTCCTAAGGGTAGTGAAAATACAGGCTGGGACTTGTTGGCCTGGGGAGACGAGTGGTGTGTGGGCAGCTGAGGGCTTCAGGTGCAGAAAGCTGTGTGGTCATAGGAGGAGGCAAGCAGGATCTCTGCCTTCATCCCCATCAGCAAAAGCATGGAGAGCAGTGCCAGGACACTTCCCTGTGGCCAGCTGATGTTGGTGGGAGAGGCCAGCAGGGCTCCTGCCAGGGTTTCTGAACTCTCAGAAAGGGAGGAGAGATGCCATGGCAGTGCTCACCAGGATTTGAGCTCTGATGCCCAAAGCTAAGGCCTTTCTTTGGCAGAGTGAGTGTGTCTGGGGTGTGACAAACAGCTGGGAACAAGTCCACTTTGTCCACACTGGAGGCTCCAGTGCCACCAGACAGATCTGCACAGTCCTCCGTAAGCAGTCTCTGGTGTGAAGCCATGCAGTGCAGGAGAAGTGTCCTGCTCTCAGAGCACCGGCCATGCTGTGGGTGGGTCTGCCACCCTCCCTGCCTGTGTTAAGGTTCCACGTTAAGGGCTTGGCAGCTCCTCAGGCTCATCCCTAGGTTTGGATGCAGGGGTTGTCACAGCAGCAGGGCTGGAATTTTGGGGGGAAGTAAGGTGGTGGAGCAGCCTGTGGGGTGCTGGATTGGAGGGAGGAGAGACCAGGCACTGCCACCTGGTCACTTGGTCCCCAGCACGGTGTAGCAGAGAAGGCCAGGCTTGTTCCATGTGAAGTGAGTAGAAAGTGAGGTTAGTCCTGCTGGGTGAACTGGCACCTCCAGCAAGCCTCTTGCCCCTAGCAGAGCACAGGATGCTTGATTTTGGGAAGGAGTAAGAGAGAGCCAACTGAGAGAAGTCAGGAGCTGTGTTGGTGGCAGGTGGGGTTACTGATGTCACAGGGGAACTGCAAAGTGCCTGTGCTGTTTGCTGTGGCTCTACAAGCAGGAGGCACCTGGTTTTTCTTAGTTTGTCTGTGAATTTAACTTTCTGTCTCTTCTGAGGCAGTGTGAGCTCAGAATGGCAAGGGAGATAAGGAGGAATTGGTTTTTTGCTGATCGAAAGCAAATCCAACACGTACATCACGTACGCTCACGTTGTGAGCAATTTACTGGCCTTGCAGGAGTGCAGAGCCCATGAGCAGCTTTCTGTGGAAGAGAAGACCTGCCTGGGCAGCCAGGCAGGGGCTTGGGGGTACCTGGGGATGAGATCCATCTCTCCCTGTGCATGGGAATAAACTCCTGGACGTATCATTGGGACAGCCAAATCCAGAGATGGATTTCAAGAGGCAACGGCTGTCATGGTCCAAATGGGCAAAGTCCTGGTCCTCGGGCAGGCATTTCACCCTGGAAGTGGAAAAGGGGTGACTTGGCAGCTCTTCTGTGTTCTGGTTTGGGCTGAACTCTTACCTGCTGCCTGAGCCTCCAGGGTGGCCACCTACACCAGGGCAGCAGCCAGGGGAGCCACGCAGCTCCTGGGCAAGTGATGCCAGCAGATTGTATGTGGTACTCCCTGTGTGTGCCAGAGCTGCACAAGGCTGTTTGCAAACCAGCTGAGCTGGGAAGGTGCCCGGAGAGAGGCTGTGACAAGAGGAGGGAGGACAGGGTCATCCTGCAGGACTGGGGGCTGCCTTGCAGCGCAGGATCCCACGTGCTGGGACAGCCAGGCAGTCAGGAGCAGATGGGCTGGCTGTCTGCTGCAGTCCAGCATCTCCTCTGGTGCTCCAGCAGGGCAGCTTTGCACAATATGGGTCCCCACCTGCCCTGGAATACTGGATAAGGTGCTGGGTGTCACCTCCCACTGGTGGGTGACCAGTGGCAGGGTGCTGCCCGTGGAGACACTCACACTGGGGACTGGCTCCTGCCACAGGCTGCGGGAGGGGATGCTGGGACCGGCACAGCAGTGCCTGTGCTATCGTAAATCTGCCTGGCATCGGTGCAAAGAGCATTCCTGCTGACTTACGGCTTCTGTGCTCCATGAGGATAGGAAACAGCGTCGCACGGCTGGCTCTGCTGGCATTTACTGCGTCACGAGTGGTCCTTCCTCCCCGTGCGACGTCAGTGAGACTCGGAGAGTGGCTGCTGCCAGGCAGGTGAGGTGCTAAGGGCAGGGATGGTGTGCTGGCAGCTCAGACCAGTGTGAGGGTCCGGTGGCTCCAGCAGCATGGTGAGAAGCAGCTGTTCCCAGCCAGGGATGCTGTGTGGTTATGACAGAGCAGTATTGTATCAGCTGTCACCTTTAGTCCCACCTTGCACTGAGGAAAAGTGTGAAATGGTGCCACCCCTGCTGTGCTACCTGATAGTCCTTGTCTCATGTGTGTAACTCTCCACCTTTGCAAGTCAGTGCTTGATCCTTCCAAAGCTGCCTTGCTTGCAAAGCTGAAATGGCTGCCAGGGTCCTCTGCCGTCACCGAGGGTGGCACCACGCTTGTGGCCTGCTGTGCTGTCAGCAGTGGGGCAGCCACGTTCACCCCTGTGGCTCTGGCACCAGCAGTGCAGTCCACTCAGGGCCTTGGGGCTGTGAAACTGGCCCATCATGGCAGTGGGTAAGGCTGGGAGAAGCCCAGAGCAGCAGAGCACAGCCAGGGCTGTGCAGGGTGGCACACTGAGCCCTGCTCCTCTCGAGCCAGTGACGCCAGGCCTGGGGATCGCCACTGTCCCCATCCCAGGCAGGATGTGCTGAGGCAGGACAGTCCCTGCCTGTTGAACTGAGACTTACGGGTCCCCATTGAGCCCTACCCTAACCAGCCTTGTGGCTGCTGCTGTCCCAACCCATTCTCAGTGTTCTACAGAGGTTTTTTCCCCCCAGTGCTGTTCTCTGTTGTTGCCTCTCTCCACGCTTCTGCTCCACACAAAGCCAGCTCTGGGAAGTCTGAGCTGTCCCACCACAGTGCAGCAAGTGTGGGGCACGGGGAAGCAGTGGGATACCCTGCTCTGTTCTTGGCAGCACCTCAACCACTTCTCTGCACTCTGGGTCTCACTGGCCAAGTGCCTGCTGCTTCTGTGCCTCGGTTTCCTCGTTCTTGCAAGGGGAGTGATAGTAATGTTTCTGAAGTGTTTTGGGAGGAACGGGAAATGCCATGCACCATCTCTGTCCCTGGTGTGATGGTCACCAGGCTATGGTGGCCTCCTAAAGCCCCTTTGCCCAGGGAGGTCCCTCTCCACCTCTCAGTGCTTTAAATAGATGTGATGCAGCTCTTGGCTAAACAAATTTTCTCCACGGCTCTTTTCTTTCCTACTCAGAATTCAGGGAACATCATTTTGGTAACCAAGGTATTTGCATAATCAGTATTTTGTGGTAATTGCTCCCTTTCAGAAGAGGTGCTTATCATCCCATCGGGTTTTGAGGAGCTTGTGCTATCTTTGAGGCCAGGCAGGGAGGTGGTTTCCAAAGGGGAATGGCTGGGCTGCTGCCCTGTGTTTTGGGGGCTGCCTCCGCCAGGATGAGCAGGATCAGTAGAGCCTTTTGCCTCTGGGCTTCTGCACCATCAGTGATCTGCTGCAAGTCCCTTCCTCTCCCCGTGCCTCAGTTTCCCTTTAGTCCCAAAGTCTCTGAGCTGAGAGGGAGGGGATGTCCCGTGGGACACAGGGTCTCCATCTCTGCAGGACCTGCTTTCCCAGGGCTGCTCCTTCTCTCCCCGATGCCATGGCATGGAAAAGCAGCCTTTGGGAATCGCTTTTGCAGTGCTTTAGTAGCCACCAGCCCAGTGGAGCAGGGTGGGAGGCGTGGGGCTGTCATCCAGCTGCAGGAGGTGCCGCTCCACGGGGAGACCCTGGCTCTGTGCCCCGTGTCACTGTCACTGCAGCTCTTGGGGGGCGAGTGGTAGCCAGTGCCTGGCGTGCCAGCGAGCCACCCTCGCCCGCCCGGCAGCGTGACTCACTCCCTGAGTGGCAGCTCCCACTCGGCAGCGTTTCCAAGGAACCCAGGAGATGTCTCCCAATGGCAGGGGCTGGAATGGGGACCCCGGGACCCCGACCTCGGGGCTGGGCAGGCTGTGAGCTCCCTCCCTGCCAAGGAGAGCTGGGAAGCAGCCGGCTGGGGCAGGAGCCCTGTGCCGGGGTGGCAAACCAGGCAGCCTGCACTGGAACAAAAAGCAGCAAAGCCTGGTGTTTCCCAGCATTGGCAGAGGCTGGAAAGGCCGGGAGGAGGGCGGCTGCTTGCCGGCTGGGATGTGGCAGAGAGCAAGGGAAATGCCCAGCTCTGAGGGCTCAGCCATCCCCAGTCCTGGAGGAGAGGCAGGCAGCCAGCTCTCTGCAGGCGTGCAAGCTGGCTCTCAGTTTTGCTGCCATTCAGCCTCTTCTGGTCTTCAGCACCTCTGCCTTGCTCTTGCAAAGCCCAGCTGTGCTGTCCACAGGTCCTGGGGTGCCTGTGGGTCTGGGACAGGCAGCGATGCAGGAACCAGCCTGGCCCGTGGTGCAAAGGTTAAACCATCCCTGTGTTCCTTGACTGCAAGAGGAAAAACAGCGTGTCCTGTTCGTGCGTTGGTGCTGCCTGACCTGACTGCTAAGCAGGGGCTTGAGGCTCCTTGCAGCACTGATCTCAGTGCTCACCAAGCCATCCCTGCCTCCATCTCTGCATCTGTCCCTGGTCCCCTGCTCCAGGATCATTCCCGGGGTGGCTCTGCTGTGCAAGCCCAGCTCCTCTCCTGCCTGCTCCATCCTCCATGCCTTGCTTCTGTGCTGCCATCAGCCAGATAGCAGAGGCTGCTCCTGCCCCAGCACCGACTGTTTCCCCAGCTGTATTAAGTCCCTGTTTATTTATATAAAATTTCATGTCATTCATCGTCCTAAAAGGCTGGCAGGTAATTCTGTAATTACCATCCCTCCTATGGTGCTGGCCTCTCCTCTCTCCCTGATAGTTGGATATCCTCTTCAAGTTTAATCCCCTGGAAATTTACATTGTCTTTGCAATCCCCAAGGGAACGATGCTGCTAAATCCAGGTCCCAGTGCTGGCCTCTGGGAAGCCCTTAATTCCCTTTCCCATTAGCAGAATGCCCAATTAACAACCCCCTGTGGCTCCTTTCCTGGTCCTTCTCCCCCCAGAAGTGGTCTGGGGCTGGCTGTGGGGTGTGTGAGCTTGGACATGATGGAGTCCACGCCCTCTTCCCAGACAATCCAGCCTGGGGTGCTGGGATGTGCCAGCGCTGTTTGCCCCACACCCTGCAGACCCCCTTCCATTCCTTCCAGGGGTAGGAGAGGCTTCAAACTGCTTTGTACCCAACACTTTGCCTCAGAGACTCCGCAGACCCCCCAAACCCCATGGAGGTTTCTCATTGCAGCCCCCCCAGGCCATCTCATGAGCAGGGTGGGTGGTGGGAAGGGGGGAAGCTGCACTGGAGCATCTCCCAGGCTTGGGGTCTCAGTGTCAGAGAGCGTGTGGCAAGGGTCCTTTCTTCTGGTGAGGCAGAGGATGCTGTGAAGCACTTCAGTGCTCCATTGGTTTTTGTGCTTTGCTTTTTTCCCCCCCTTTAATGGGAATTGTATTCTGTGCATGGAGCAGCTGGTGATTCTTCTGGCTGCTGCCGCATCACCTTTGAGCAGCCCTCGTGAGACTCCTCTTTTCACCGGCTGTACAGAGAACTTGAGCAGAGGAGCCCTGGGTCTCTTCCTACTGATGAGAGAGACATTTCTGAGAAGGCAGGAGATACCTGGGCCTGCCCAGGGTGGGGACACAGGGAAGAGACCTTGGGAGCTGCATCCCCACCCCATTAGCTGTGGGGGTTCACACGGGGGTCTGTATAATCACAGCCAGCAAGGCACAGTGTGTGCCCCACTGGTGTGTAACAGCAGTAAAACGCTGATTTTTGATTTTTATTTTTTCCTTGAAAAGGTGCTTTCCTCAGTCAGAATCCTCTAGTTCCAGAGGGGAACCAGGCCTGAGCCGGGGGAGGGAAGAGAGCATTCCCCAGGGAGTGGGGGCCCTTCCAGAGCTGTGGGTTCCTCCAGGAAGGAAGAAAGGCTGTGGGAGAGAAGCTGGATGCTCCGGTCTCAGCTCCCTTCCCTGTAAGAGGAAGATGCTGGGGTTTGCTTTGTTTCAGCTCTTCAGAAGAGATCTTTTTAAGGGAACGCCTTCCCTTGCTACCTGTTCAGGCAGGATAAGATCCAAGTTAGATACTCTGTGCTGATGCTGGTACTAATGACTTGCCTGTGTTTACCTGCCCCTGGCAGTACTCCTGCAAATGAGGTGTCAGCAGGGATGCTGGCGTGTGTGGGTTTTACAGGACCAATAAAGCAGGGCTGAGGCGTGTGGTCAGGAGGAATCATGCTGGCATCCAGCCAGCGGCACGTGGGGAAGTTTGAGCTGACAGTGTCTCATCACTTGCTCATTCACCTGGCACCTGTTCAGCAGAGGGACCTCGTGGAAATGGCTTGAACACCAGGTGTGCTAAGCACAGCTCCTGAAGGCCCCTCTGCTGATGAGGTGGCGCTTTGTCACCCAGGCTCCAGCACAGGCTGCTTTCCCAGGAATCACCTGCTTGTCATGAAGAGCAAAGGCCAGGTATAACACCTGTGGGTCTCTCAGTCCCTGTGTGATTTGGCTGCAGAGCCCTGCTCCTGCCTGTCCATGAAGGAGCAGAGAAGTCTCTGATCACCCCATTCTGCAGAGGGCGTAAGTGACGCCCCCAGGCACAGCTCTGAAGGGAGTGGGAAGCACATCTCCATCACCAACACCGTGTCTCTGCCTCGGTGGACCCAGGCATTATTTGGAAACTGCCCCTAGACCCTGAGCTTCATACCACCTCTAGCCTCCAATACACCCTGACCACTCTGTCTGCAGCAGCAGGACTGATGGGGCTGTAAAAAGGTGACCAGAGACTTGGGAGCATCTTATCTCCGTCCTGCAAATCTGTGGTATCACCTGTCATTACCAAAATGCTGCTGGATAATCCATCCCCGGTGTGTGCACAGGCTGGCACAGACCCATGGCTCCGGGAGATCTGCTCCTCCTTCCTCTGCCACTGGCTTCAGGATTTGCAGATGCTCTTGGTCAGAGGGCTTTGTCTCTCCTCCCTTTTAATTGCCACAAGGATAATTGGTTTTGTGGTTGAGCAGGAGGAGTCCATGAGCTCTCCTTCCTCCGCAGCACCCGTGCAGCTCCCTGCCAGCAAGCCGAGTGCTGAGAGGGTGCCAGAGCATCCCAAGGTGGGAGCTGAAATCCTTCCCACTCCTTGCCCTGTGAGCCCTGCTGCTTTCCCAGATGGGAATGTCCATCCTGGCCCCAGGATGGGGCTTACAGTTCCTGTCTGCCCATGACAACGAGCTGCTGGCAGCCAGGAGGAATGAAGGACCAACTGGCTCATCTGCTGAGAGCATTTGATTGATGTTGTTATCATTTTGATTACCTTTTTATAGGCTAACAGAAGGATTTTAATCTGAACAGTGAAGTAGGAAATGGGAGAAGCTGTGCCTGGAACTTGATGAGGAGGCAGCGAGGGCTGGTGGCTCCTTGGAGGTGATTTTGGAGCTGTCGGCCAAACTAAGAGTGTCAGGTAGAGGCGTTCCTGGCCTGATCTTACAGGAACTGCAGCTGCCTCTTGTGTTATTTACAACCCAGCTGGTGCCCAACCCCGGCCTCACAGCTGCCCAGAGCCAGGCGCTGCCTCAAAGCATCGATCTGAGCCGGCGAAGGAAGGGGCAGCGAGCTCTGAGGCCACATTCGGCTCTCTCTGCCACTTCTTGTGACTCAGGACAAAGTCATCTGATATGTTGCCACCGGCAGCTACGAATTGTCATTCTCCAGAAGTGCCAAGGTGACAGCTGTGGGGACCACGGGCGGCGGTCTCGTGTGCAGATGAGCAGCAGTGTTGGTCCTGGCTCTGCGATGCTCTCTGGATGTGAACGTGGTGCTGTGAACAGGCAGGGTGGGTGAGAGAGCTGCTGCTGCTCTGCTAACTGGGCCGCCTCTTCTCTGAGGCTTCTCTTGAGGCTCTACCAGTGCCCTGCAGAGGGTCCAACCTGCCCCAAAATCGATTTGCTTCAGTGTCTCTTGGTGGAGGCAAAGCAGTGGTGCTGTAGGCAGATCTGTTTGCTTCACTCTCCTGCAGCTCGAGGGCACAGGCCAGGGCTGGTAGCATGCAGCAAGGGAGGGGATGGTGATGGGGAGCAGGGCTGCGTCCCATGGGACTCGGCCAGCCCCACCAGCACTGACATGAGGAGATGTCTTGCCCCGTGCCAAGCTCTCCATGCCACCACCAGATGGTTCCTGGAGGGCTGTTGCGGTGTGGATGTGAGGTGGGCTGGGGCTGTAACACGGTACCTCCATCTCCATCCTTCCCCCCGTGCCTGCCCCAGCTCCCGGTACTTGACTGGCAGCCAGGTGGTCATTTCAGCCTGATCCCATCAGCCTGTCGTGGTCTGCAAAGCCTGTGGCAGCAGGCCACGAGTGTTCTGCTGCAGGAGAAGATATGCAAGGGGGCAGGTGGCAAAAGCAGTGGCCGGCACCCCTTGACCAGGGGACTGCCCAGAGAGGTGATGGGGAGTGGAGGCGGCGCTCCCACACCCCAGGCTCCGAGTGCTGTGGCGTAGCAGGGGTGCCACAGCCCCGTGGCAGTGTGGGTTGCAGGGTGTTGTGCAGGAATGTGTTGCAGCTAATGCTGTGTGACAGTTTGACACGTCCTCCTGGGACAGCCAGAGCTGACATGTCATCTTCAGAGCTGTCACTCTGGCTGCTGCACCACGGCGTTCGCTGTAAACAGGCGGTGAGGGGAACGCTTTCCCCCGGTGTGTGAGGAGGGAGAAGGGCTCTGGTTTTATTTGCATGTCCTCAGAAGATGATCAGGCCCATGTCACTTGGCACTAGGATGTATCCTCCAGCGAGACGGAGCCAGCTGGGGTGAGGACAGAGAGGAGGGGGGGTCTAACAGCCCCTTAATCCAAGGAGGTGATGCAGAGCACCTCCCTTAGAAGATTCTGGCATGAGCAGAGCATTTCCTGCCAGCCCCAGCAAGGGGTTTCACACCCACCCAGGCAAGCACTGGGTGCCACAGTGCATGGTGCTCACAGTGCCTTGGCTGAGGAGCCAGGGGCATGGCACAGGCTCTTTGGGACTGGGGTAGCCACCGACCCCTGGGGGATGCTCACGTGGGGCCCAGAGAATGCTCTTGAGGCAGCTCCTGCCCAGCCCCACAGTTAAACCTGGAGCTGGATGTGGCATCTCACAAGTGAAGTGCAGGAGCAGAAGGACACAATGCTGCCTTTCCCAGCCCCCTGAACTTCACCCAGGATGTGAACAGTGTCCTGTATGGACCACTGTCCCCCTGGCAGGAATTCTGGGGCACAAAGTGCCCCCATGGACCAGCCCTGGGAGATGCTTGTGATCCTGCATCTCCCATCTCTCTGCTCTGCCTGCTGCTTTTGATGCTCTTCGAGAGCACTGAGGCTCACAGTGCTGAAACCCTTTCTCTCTCAGAGAGAAACAAACGTGGCACATGCACAGGGGAGCAGAATTACCGGTGTGTCTGGAGAGGCAGAGAGCTGGAACCAGACAGGCTCTGACAGCTCTTTCAGGAGGTCTGCGAGAGACCAAGCAGCGTGTCAGCCACGCACAGCTCATCCTGCACAGCACCAGCCCCCATTTTGCCTGGCTGCCTTTTGGCATGATCAGCCTGTCCAGGTACGAGGAGCTGCCTGGCCTTACCTGTCCTGGGTGTGAAATGCATTTGGGGTGAGTGCTGGGGTGGCAGCCATGGGCTGCTTCCTTGTGGGGTGAGCAGTGGGGACGTGCCAGTCCTGGCAGTGGGACTGGGAAGCAGCATGTGTTTCCAGGCTGAGTCATGCTCAGGGTTGTGTCTTGTTCCTTGTTACGAGTCCAGTTGCAATATTCACTTGGCAGAATCAGCTCGTCCTCCCTCTCTCCCCAATTGTGTGTGTGTGTCTGTCTGTCCGTCCCTCCCACCTCCTTCACACAGCAGCAGAGTAGCACTTGTAGGGGGGGAAAAAAAAAAATTAAAATCTCTGCCTGGGAGCTCTGCAGGGATGTAAGGTCAGGACAGCAAACACTGGTGCTTGCTATGCTAAGCACGGAGCCGGTGTGCTGGGCAAGCAGGTACTCACTGAGCTGCAGCTGCCAGGGCTGGCTCTGCACTGGGGTGGGGACTTGCGTCCATGGGAGGGGGGAGATGATGCCACCAGGGCCAGAAGGGGGTGGCAGGCAAACGGGAGATCGAGACACACAGCTCCTGAGTGGGACTGGCTGTCCTCTCTGCCAGCCAGGCAGTGGGAGCTGCAGAGAGGGACAGGGCACCTGCACTGCTCTGTCTCCACTCACTGAGCTGTCTCTGCTCAGCTGCTCTGTGTCTAGGTTATTTTAGCTTTGATTCAGCTCTGAAATTGCCTTGGCTGAAACTCCGTCTCTATTGTTTTCAGTCTGCAGAAGCATCATTGAACGTGTCAAAAAGATAAATTGGAGAAAAAGAGAGGAAGGGAAAAAAAAAAAGAGGAGTGCAGTGCAGTTGGTGAGGAGAGCCATGCTGATTGTGGTTTCCCAGAGCAGCTGGCTGCTCCAAGCCCATGCTCTCTTTCCAGAGGCAGCTCCTTGCAGCCCTGTCCCCTTCTCTGCAGGGCTGAGACACCCTTCCAGACAGCCTCCTGCCAGAGGGCTTTTCCCCCTTGGCAATGCTCATTAAGGCTCAGCATCTGCCCTGCCTGAACCATGTCTGGGAGCATCGTGAGCACAGTCTCTGAGACCTGCTCTCTGTCTCTGCCCTGGCTGAGGCACCGAGTCCAGCCTGGTGGATCAGCCACAGCACCATAGCAGGGCTCTGGGGATGGACAGAAAAGGCATAGGATGGGCAGCAAGAGGGGTCCTGGGTGTGGGCAGGGGCTTGGAGCAGACCTTCTGCATCCCTGGAAGGATCAAGCCTGAGGGATGAGGTTTGGGATCTGTTTGGGGTATCATTTGGTGCTGGAGGACACGGTGCTGTCCAAGGGCTGCTGGAGCCAGCACTGGGGCTGTGGCATCGAACAGCATGGGGTGGGTTGCTGTATAACACCTTCATAATTGCTAATTACCTCCGGGAGGAGGAGGAGGCACCTGGGAAAGGAGCTGGCAGTGAGTTACAGGAGGCTGCAGAAGTGGTTGTTGCTGCTGCTGAGGACGCTGGGGCAGATGAATAACCTGTTAAATAAAATGTCAGCCAGGAACGGATGGGAACTGGCATTGCTTTTTCTGCTTGCACTTTACAAAATGAATCTCCCTGTGCGTGGTTGATTTGCTTATTCAAAATAGGCCGTGGTGGAGGGGCTCTCCTGCTGAACCCGCTGACACCAAGGGCTAAATTGTGTAAATTCTGTTATCCAAATGCTCCTCTGAATGGCTGCAGTGATCTAAGGACATAATCCATTGCCAGAGGAGAGGGGTTTTCAGATCCTAACCCCCTTTGTTCCTGGAAACGATGAGAATGTGAGAAATGAAGCTGAGAAATTGCCGCTGAGCTCCAAGCTGCATCCAGTGCTGGGGCAGGTGAAACCACTCCCTGCCCCAGTTGCCTTTCACACCTGAAACGGGGAAGATCGATCTGTGTAAAAACTCCAGGAGGCAAATACTGAGTGGGTTCCATTAGATAAGGCTGGTTTCAAATGGAAACTGATTTGCATGGGCTGATTAAGCTCATTACTACAGCGGGAACTCAGAAAATCATCAGATCCCTGTGCAGCAGGAGTGCTGAGGGCTGCTGCGATGACACTCGGTGTGCAGCGCTCGCCAGCCCTGCTGTGCCCTCAGCAGCATCTCCTGGGAGTGCACGCAGGACGTGGCCAGTGGTCACTCGGGGACCAGCGCCAGCCTGACAGGCAAACTCACGACGCCAATATTTACAAATTATTTTTGCCTTGTTTAAAAAACCTGTTGGGGTGTTCTTCTCCATTACAGGTGCATTCAAAGCGCCGTGGTGAGTGCAGTGCAGGGATATGGGCAAAGCAAAGCCGTGGGCACCCACACAGCACGTAGGGAATGAGCACCTTGCTGGTGCTCTGGTCCCACCTGGTACCCCAGGGTCCAAAGGGCTGTGCTGGCAGCCCCTTTGTCTGCCACAGCCAGGGTGAGTGTGACCTCAGGTGCTGCTTGGGAGCTCAGGCAGAGAGGAGAGGCTGTGTGCCAGTGGGGGACCAGCATGGAGTTGTCCCTTGGGCTTTTCCCTGGGGACAGTGCGTGTGTGCATCCCACAGGGACCCAGGTGCTTGTGTCCTGTGGGGGACCATGTGTGCGTGCATCCCACAGGGACCTTGGGGCTTACGAGTCAGATCGTGCTGTGCCAGGAGCAGCTCTGTGTCCCCATGTCTCTTTCAAACTGAGAGAGAGTAGGTTTAGATTAGATATTAGGAAATAATTCTTCCCTGTGAGGGTGGGGAACAGGAAATAATTCTTCCCTGGAACAGGCTGCCCGGAGAAGCTGTGGCTGCCCCATCCACAGAGGTGTTCAAGGCCAGGTTGGATGGAGCTCTGAGCAGCCTGCTCCAGTGGAAAGTGTCCCTGCCTATGACAGGCAGGCTGGAACTGGATGAGCTTTGGGGTCCCTTCCAACCCAGGCCATTCTGTGGTTCTCTTCCTGCAGCATTTCCCCAGGTGAGCACCTTGGGGTGCCCTGTGGGTGGGGAGTCACAGGGCTGTGCACAAACAGGTGCCGCCTTCCAAGGCTGCTGCTGCTTCTTCGGTGCAACGTTTGTACACCCACATGTTGAAAACAGAGCCCACGTGGGCAGGTGTGCCTCTAAATATATATACCTGGGAAATACACTGCACTCACGAGCGCACACAGACTCTGCAGCTTGCAGAGTCCCCTCCTCGCCCTGCACCCCCAGGGGCACCCTGGCACAGGCAGCAGAGCTGGGAGCTGATTATGAAGAGATTATAAAGAAGTATAAACTAAGCCTCTCTGCTAGAAAGGCCAGGAGCCCCAGGCTGGAAGCGTCACACGCAAAGGCTCCTCTGCTCCTGTGCATTTTCTCTTTTTTAATGTTTTTGCCTTTATCTTGCATCAGCTCAAGAGCTTTACTAAGCCCCGGAGCACGGAGAAGGATCCTAGAAAATGCAGGGGTGGAGGGGGACTCTGTGGGGCTGTGTTTGTCACCTCCCATAAGCAGGTTCCTGTGTAGCTCTTGCCAAGGCTGGTGACAGGACTGGGGGCTTGATGGGACAGTCCCTGCTGCCACGCAGGCGAGCTGCTGGGCCAGTTCTGTCACAGCTTGGGCAACCATCTCACCAATGTTGTACTGCCACAAATGCTCCAGTGTTTGCCACCTCTATGTCAAGGTGAGCTCTCACACTGGATGGGCTGGCAGGGCAGGGCTCTGGGCTGCTGGAGCCTCTGGGTGAGCTCTCAGAGTCCAGCTCACGCTCCCTCTGCACCCAGGGCTGGGTCACGCAGCCGTCTGGGCTGGGGATGGTGTTATCTCTCCTGCTGTCCTGCCTCCTCTGGCATTTCTTCCCCCAGGTCCCTTCCGTGCCCTGCTCTGTGCTGTGCTGGGTGGAGATAGGAGTCCAAGTCATCCACTGAGGAAATTGCTCGCTGTAAATCCACAGTGAAAGTCCTGGGATTCCTGAAGGCCCAGAGGAAAGTGCTTGATTGGATTTTCAAGCCTCTCTGCCAGCTGTGGGAGAGGAGGGCTGACAGCCTCCCTGAATCTTCCTCACTGATGCCTGGGAGGGGATGCAGGCTGTGCCTGCTTGCTAATGGAATGTAAAGGATGTGTAAATCTCCCGCCTTATTTAACTCCCCCCTGAACTTTATATGCAGCGATAAATTTGTCCTCCTGCAAACCTGCTGGAGCAAGGTGGGTGCCCACGCAGGTGTGGGGGGAGCCGTTCTCCTGCTGCTGGAGAGGAGCTGCTGTGCCATGCAGCAGCCAGACCCTGTCCCTGAGGAACACGAGGCTCTGGGGACACGCTGGGTGCAGCTGGGGGCTGCTGTAGGAAAGGCTCAGTTTGGGCTGAAGCTGCCCGTGCCAGCATGAGAGCTGCAGGAGCACCTGGGGCTGGTGTAATCCCCCTCCTCCCCAAGGGGCCAAGGGTGTTTGCCTCCAGTACCACCAGAAAGCAAAGATAATAAAACACAGAGGTCTCCTGAGTTAAAACTCAGCAGTAACAGACGGGCAGAGAGTGGCCAGGCTGTGGTGGGGAGCTGGTATCACTCCAAGCCCCCATCATGCAGCTGAGCATCACACAAATAATGGAGAAAAATGCTGCAGATTTTATTCTATTGCTTCTTATCTCTGATTAATCCTCTTATGTGTTCATCTCATTTTATCCCAGTGTTGACTGTCTGTTTATTGTATTTCTGTAGTCCTCACAAAGACAAAAATCCCTCTCAGTCTTGCCCGGCTGGGCAAGGAGGGGCTCCTGCTTGCTGGCACCAGTGGAGCACCACGGAGGAGAGGACCAAGGTAACATGCCCGTGGTCACCACAGCAGATGGTGGCAGAGGAGGGGCTGGAAACCAGTTTCTCCCAAGCCCTAGATTAGTGCCCAGCTGCCTGGGCATCCCCAAATGTAAAGAAAGATACCCTAAAAAAAGTTGTCCCATGGTGTGGCTTTGCAGCCTGTGCTCGGGGCATGTTCTCAATGCACTCGAGAGGAGACAGGCTTTCTTCTTCACACCCCTCTCTCACTGCAGGCAGATTTGTTAGAGCCCTGCAAGGGAAGCCCTGCCTGTCTCAAGTCCCTCTTCTGCAGCCCAGGCTCTCCAGCTCTGCTCAGTTTTGCCAGCAGCCCCGTGGTCCTCTACCTGCTGCTGGGTGAGTCAGGAGCACGAGCCTTCTGGGCCTCACCCTGTTGCTAAAGGATTTTGCTTTGATCCTCTTCTCTGGCTGGGGAGAACAAAAATCCTTTGCACAGCCAAAAATCATAGGCAAGATTGGAGGAGAATTTTTTTACCTGAGTGGGAGCCCCTGGTTCAATTTGGTGGAGGAGGATGGTGTTTGTAATAGCATAAAACAAGTTGGAGGAGAATGGGGTTTGTAACGTAGTGGAAACCTGCCCAAATGAGGGAACCCACTGTCTTCAGGGGGCATTCAGACAGGTTCCACAGCACCCCAGCCTGTCCCCAGTTTATGCAGGCATGGCCAGGCTGTGTGAGAGAACAACCTGGAGGTTGTCATCACCTCACACTCAGCATCCTTCACTCCTGCAGATGCTGAGTGCTCACCCTGGAACCTGGGGGCCTCCTGAAGGCATCCAGTGGCACACTCGGGCACGTGCAGCTGGGGTCCCATCTCTGCCACACTCATGTGCACCTCGGGCAGCCCACGCACGTGCACTGAGCCAGCGAGGTGGGCTCAGGTCCTCTCTCCTGCTGCATATGCATCAGACAGCTCTTGGTGTAAATTCCCCCAGGATGTGGCAAGCTATAGTATGGGAACTGTGGAGGCCTCTGGCTTTAGTACCTGGAAATTGCTCCTCAAACCCAAAAGTTGTATTTCCAGCCTCCCCAGCATCCTGTGGCAGGGAGCTCCTCGGATTAATTGGTTTCTGTGTGGCAAAGTGCTGCCTTTTGTGTCAAACCTCCTTCCACAGGTGCCTTCCAGTTCTCATGCAGTGCCAGCTCCCTGCCCAGTGTCAGGCTGGTTTCAGGGACTACCACGGTCCCTCTTCTCCTTTCCAGCCCGGAGATCCCAAGTCTTAGCTGGGGAAGGCAGTGTCTGTGAGTGTCTGCCTGTGGAAGGTGCGATACAGGCTGAGCTTCGGATTCTCAGTGGTGCATCTGGCCATGTCTCACGGGGCTTGTTTCAGGACAGTCTCTCCCTGTGCAGAAGCTGTTTTTTCTGGTGACCTGAGCATGGCTGGAGGTTGTGGTGACACAAAGGGTCTTTGCTAGCCATGCTTACACTGTATTTTCTGTAATAGGCATCGTTACTTTGAGAATTTTTGGTCTCCTCTTGCCCTCAGCACCTTGAGCTGGCTCCACTCCTTGCCAAGGGACAATAAGCCCATCTCTGCCACTCCCAGGATATCACAGGTCCAGGTATTTCCAATTAGCCCCCAACCCTCCTGGCCCCTCTGCCTGTGTTTATCTCGAGGTGAGATGGACCAGGACCATTTAAAAAGGTGCAGGCTGAGCAGCAGAAGGCTGCAGCTGCTGCCCGGAGCCAGGCTGCGGCTGCTGCTTCATTATTTACAGCTGCCTTTGGCTGCTTGTGAGCTTCTCCAGCAGCTCTGCTGGACACTGCTCACTGTCTGCTTGTCCCTGCACTGAAAGCCAGGGGTATTTGTGCCCTCAAATAGGTGCCATCTGGCACCCCACCTTTGTACCAGCAGCGTGCCCGGCTCGCCTGCCAGCCCAGGACAGAGCCAGCGCCAGCGGCAGAGCTAACCCCTTGGAGGAGCTCTGCTGATTTTAAACTGCTTCCCAATATTGACAGCAAATCCAGGCTGGAGCACAGGGGGTAAAGTCATGGACTATATGGCAGAGCCGTATGCAGGCTGCGTTCTCCAGGCTGGGTCCATGAAGGACTTCACTCGTGAAGGCCGGGGTTATTCTGCTGCCTTTAGTGTTGGTCCCAGCCAGGCTGGCACCCCGCAGTCCAGCTCTCCTCGCTTCAGTCAGCTGTTAAACACTGCGAAAGCAAGGGCAGCCTTACCAGGCTGTCAGGCTCCGTGTGACCGAGCAGCTCCTCAGTGCTCTGGAAGGACAGCATCTGTTCACCCATGCTGGGGGTGTCTGACATGTAAACGTGGGCCAAATGGCATCTTCCAAGGTGACCAGATGCCTGCTGGGCGCAGATGCAGGGCCGATGGAGCAGAGATGCGCGTCGTGGTGGATCCCGTGCCAGCCAGCTCTGCCTGCTCTGCTTCTGTCCCCGCTGTTGGTCCCCACGTGCCCTGGCAGCCCCACGGTTCCATCTGAGATGGAGATCGGGGTGTGAGGCTGGAGCTGCCATATGTTCCCCATAAAAACACTTCTTGGCCCGTTCCCCGGCGTTTCCTGCCGCTGCCACACGTGCTCAGGATCCCACATGCCTCACAAGCCGTTCACCAACTGCAGCCTGGCAGATGGAGGAGCCGGGCATGGTTTTGCAGTAGGAGAGGCAGGAATCCACAGGCTCTGTTTGTTCTTGGGTTGTTCACGGCACCAGAGGAAGGGAGAGGAGAGCTGGCACCCACCCCTGCAAATTGCCCCTCTGCAGAAGGGACAAGACCTTCCCATCCCTGCTCCCTATCCTGGAGCTGAGCTGTGAGCCCTTCTTTGGCTGCTCAAAGTGTTTTCACCTGGTGCCATCCTGTTTAAAGGCAGTTGGAAATAGTGTGAGTGTCCTGGGTAGATGGAGACCATCATTCCTCCTATGAGGAGGCCATGAGGGCAGGTGGTACTGGTTTGTTTTGGTGGCAGATGGCCAGTCAGCATTACGAGCAGAGGCAGAAAACCAGTCCTCAGAGGGAGCAGAGATTTATTGCAGTAGGAAATTAAAAATGTACGTGTCAGCTTTTGGAGTAACTCCTGTTCTGCCTTTATCTGTTTGGGGGGGGGTGAGGGCTCCGTGTTCAGCCCTGCTCCGTGGCAGAGAAGTCTGAAGGTGCTCAGGAAGCTGAAGGCACATCCCTTGGCGGTGTATCAGGATGGGCAGTGACTGGACGGAGCTGATGTCTCTCTTACCTTGGGTGGCAGAGTGTGACCAGATCAGTGTCAGCTCTGAGCACAGCACAGGAGTGTCCAAGCCTCAGGAGCAGGATATCTTCATGCTGTGTCAGTTGAGACGCCATGAAGAGCCAGGTGCTCCCACAGGGGTATGTCCGTGGTGGGCTCCTGCTGCTGCTGGGCACAGAGGGGTTTCTCCTGATGAGTCCTTGTACTTTGTGCTGAGCTGTTTTCCAGTGACTTTGTGCCTCGGTGGCATTGTGCCGTTGTAGTCCCCGAGGACACGAGGGGATGCAGAGCAGGTTCTCGGGCTAAGGGTGGGCAGCAGGCAGGTAGGGACACAGGCAGGGTGGGGACATGGATGTAAACAGCCATCTGCTGCCTGCTGTGGGATGGGGCCAGTGCTGGTCTGTGCCCACCAAGGGGGGTGTTCCCCAAGCAGTGTGGACCCACGGTGAGGCTGGGTTTGGGTGCTGCTGAAGGCACAGAGCTGCTGAGCTCCAGGGATTCAGCTTCCTTCTGCGAGAGTGAGGCCAAGAGCTTTGCAGCCCAGCACAGCTCTCTGCCCAGAAATTAAAAGAAGAAACACAAAAAAATCAGGCTCCAGGGAAGCAATGGCTCCTGGGCTGCAGCCAGTTACCAATCTTAGGGAGAGAGTTACCTCACCCAGTGCTGCTGCTGGTTTTCTCTGACATCTCGCTCTGGTCCAGGGTGAGTGCACGTTATTCCCCGAGCCCAGCATGGGAGAGCTGCCACAGGAAGGACGTTCAGAGCCACAGCCTGGAGAAGGCATGTTGTACCTGCTGCTGAGCATATTACTGCTTCTCCAGGAGTGGATAAGTCCTGCTTACAGGACACTCGTCCTCTTTTATTTAATTTCCTGGTAATGCTTCCGCAGCATCCAGGTCTTATCAAGAGAGGAGCAGCTTAAGAGGCCGGTAAAGGAGTTTTTATTGTCAGTATCCATCTCTTCATTCCCCTCTTCCCTTTGACGCTGGATGGCAGGCTGGTTGTGGCTGAAGTGAGGTGTTCTTTCTCTTCCTTTTGTCTGTTAAAGCTGCAAAGATTTACTGGCTAACCAATTCTGATGGTAATTCGGCTGCGGGAGACGCTGCTGTCCCTGGTCCCTGGGCGGTCACCGGCTGTGGCTCAGCCGCGGGTTCCGTGGGGAGCAGTGAGGGTGACACCGACTCCCAGATTGCACACAGAAGGACAGATCTGGGGGCACAACGGGGCAGCTCTGGTCTGGGACTCGCCACCCACTTTGCTGTGCCTTGGTGAGCAAACCCCTACCCCTGTTTTCCCCAGAGCCATCGCACTGAGCTCAGCCACATCTCCGGGGCATCCCAGTGCTTCGAGCCCTGCCGCTCATCCTCGTGTCCATCTGCTGCGGGGGCTTGTGGGCGGTGGGGCTGGAGCTGCTGTGGGCAGCATGGGTGGGATGAGAGGAGGAGTGTCCCCTGGGAAGCCAGCAGCTCGGTGACTGCTGTCTCGTGGCAGCCGGCTCCGTCTCTGGCATTCTCCCTGGCCATGCCAGGCGTGTGGAGACGCAGTGCTGCATTCATCCGCCTTTTCAGCTGCACACAATGGCCCTGGATAACGTTTGTTTGAGAAAATTGCTTGAATCGCGTGATTCTTTTTGTTGTGGTTGTTACTGTTGTTCTTTTAAATGCTCATGGGAGTAGCAGAGCAGCTAATGAGGCGGCGCAGAGGCAGTCGCTGGGGAGATGGTCTCGCCTGCACTTCCCTGCAGCTGCACTCTCCTGGTGATGGAGCTGGCTCTGCTCCTGCTGCGAGCGCTGATGGGTGCGGCATTCCCCTGCTCAGGGGGGTGCCCAGACCCTTCTGCTCCTCACCAGTTCCCTTCCCCAGGCCTCACTGTTTTCTTCTCCAGCCAATGTGCCGCTGTGTGAGGGAGGGGAACGCCACGAGCACCCGTCCAGCTGGGCACTGGGAATGGGTCACCTGGCTGTGGTGACATCCCAGCACCACAGAGCGCAGCTCACCCACGGCCAGCGCTGTATCCCCGACCCTGGGCAGACTCACTTGGTGCTCAGAGCTCTCCTGGCTCCCACGGCTGACATGGCATCCTCCCTTAGAGGCTTTTGGCTGGTTACCTGGGGATCAGGCTCGGCACAGGGCTGTCTTTGCTGGAAGCGATGTCCTCAAGCCCCAAGCCATGTGTCCTGGTGTGGAGCTGCCAGGAGTTCGTGTCCCCTTCCAGCCCCACGTGCTGTCCCTCTTGGCTGCCCAGCAGGTGCCAAACGCGGCGCTGGGAGCGGGTGCGGGTGTCAGAAATGCAGGCAGATAGCGTTAGGTGGATGATGCATCAAATCCTAAACTGGTAAGAGATGGAACAATTGGTGCGTTGTCAAAAGGCCGTGAAGGATCTCTTTTAAATAGACTAAATAGTCTGGACAGGAACAAGCAATGAACAGCACAGAAACAACAGCACGTTCACCACTTTGTTTTCCTGGCTGGGCTGTGTGTGTTGCCATCTGTGCTGTGCTCCGTGGCCACCCCGTGGTGCTGCGATTGCTCCCCATAGCAGGCTCACAGCCCTGCCGAGCAGCCTGGAGCCACGGCTGGCATTGCTCCGGGATGCCAAGGGCAGCTTTGACACGACCTTGCCCTGGGCTGGATCTCCCCATTTTCTGGTTGTCTCCACTCCAAGGAGTCCCTAGGCTGATGATGGAGACTTGGTTGTAGTAGCACAGCTAAGCCTGCCTTAATCCCAGTTTTTAGACTGGCTAAACTTGTTTTCACTCTCTCTGATACTGTTCAGCTGTGTTACACAGCATGAATAGGCCAACCCCCGAGTTTGCTCTTGAAGCTCTGCAGAACGGCTGAGAGAGCTCTCCGGCTGTGCCGGGGCTGCTGTCTCCCCTGACCCTCACGGTGGTGCCATCCCTCAGGGAACAGCCAGAGCCACACCACCAGTAGTTTATCCCACACAGACCTCCCATCTAATGAAGTGAAATGCTGAGGCAGGGGTGGGACAGGGAGGTGCTGGGGGAGGACGGTGTGATTTACCCTTGTGTGGCACCTCCATGAATGTCCCCCTGCCCGAGCTGCTGGTGCTGCGGTAGGGACAGGCACTGAGCACGGGAGGACGGGGCTGCGGCTGTCCCAGGAAGGGACTGGGAGTGCTGGGAGCGCTGCAGGTGGAGCGGGGCTGCCCTCCAGGCCCCAGAGGGCTCGGCGTGACGGGCAGGGCTGCGTGGCGGGGTGCATTACAGCCTGTCCCTGTGATTGCAGCGCAGCCATGTGATGCCGGAGGAGCGCGGTGGTGATGATATGGAATGTGGGCAGCTGCCTTCGGACACGCTCCGACAGGTGACGGTCCAGCGCCACCCCCTCTACGGATTCGGCTTTGTGGCTGGCAGCGAGAGGCCAGTGGTGGTGCGGTCGGTGGCAGCAGGTAGGGTGTGGGGGTGGACACAGCTGGACACAGCTGCAGCGTGCCAGGAAACAAACACAGTGGCACTTCCCCCTGGTGGGACCCCTCCCTGGGCTCCTGTCCTCTCCTGTCCCCTGTGGTGGGCCTGCAGGGTGTCCTCCACAGCCACGTATGTGGGCAAATGCTTTGGGGGTGCTTGGGACCCTCCTGCTTCCCCTCCACCCTGCAGCTCCGGGATGCCTGGGTTGGCCCTGACCCTCTCTCCTGGCAGGCGGCCCCTCTGAGGATAAACTCCTGCCAGGAGACCAGATCTTGGCCATCAACGATGAGGATGTGAGTGAAGCCCCCAGAGAGAGATTCATCGAGCTTGTCAGGTGAGGACAACACTTGTCCCTCATCGCCTCTGGGGAGGGGCTTATGCCAGGCTGCTGTGCCCGTGCCAAAGCCGTGGGGTGTCAGTGCACACCCGTGTCACCAGTGGTCACTGCTGGGGTGGGGAATTCTCAGCCTGAGCAGAGGGAGTGCCTTGAAGCAAGCGCCATAGCCGTTCCCAGCTGGCCAAGAAGTGGGAAAGTATCCACAGCCATGTTGTCAAGCACCCCAAGGAGCCCACAGAGGTCCCGGCCACCACTGGGCTGGGAAGGGTGGGATGTGCTCTCAGTAGCCAGCTGCACATGTTGAGGTCCATCACCATAAGGTCCCATCCATCCTCATTTCTCCTTTCTGTCACAGGAAGGCCAAGGACTTCATCATCCTCACGGTCCTGCACACCCACCAGGTGAGACTGGCAGGGCCATGGCCAGCTCCAGGGGAGCCAGGACAGGGGTGAAAAGCCCTTTTGGAGACCGAGGCGGGGTCCCTGGAGACCCCAGGAGACCACTCAGGCAGCTCAACTGATTTGTTGGACCCGTGTCCCACCACCCCAAGGCTCTTCCAAGCTGTCGGGTCTGAGAGCTGCTGTGGCCCCTTGGGGTCAGTGGACACGCAGCCATCTCGCTGTCCTTGTCACTAGGAGGGAGGGAGGAAGGAAAAACATCCCCAGAGCCATACGGTTTGCTGAGGACATCGCATGTGTCTGATGGAGTAGCCCATCGTGCCAGAGGTGGCAGGGAGCGGTCGCTGCTGGCTCGGGAGTCCCTGGGGAGCTGGGAGGGCCAGGCTGCAGGAGGGCTGGAGGTGCTGCTGGCACCAGCGGCGGTGGGGCACTGGGGCTCAGCGCCCGTGGCACTGGGGCAGACTGAGCTGTCATGCCAGAGGCACCGTTTGTGCTCCACCGAGTCTTTGATGTTGGGGAAGGAGAGAAGTGTGAGAGCTCCCCTGTGCTCCCCTCCTCTCCGGGAAGGAGATGCCCCCACCCAGCGCTGCTCCATCAGGAGCGGGGGCGTGTGCCACACTCCAAAAAAGCTTTTTTGCTTCTGGCCCGGGATGGCCGCCAGCCAGGACAGGCGGCTCAGCTGGTGCTGGCACCATCAGACACACACAGTTCTGTGGCACGACTGTCTCTGTGCTGGACTGTGTGCAGGCACTGCCACCAGAACATCCTGCAGGGATGCCCGAGGTCCTGCCATCTCCCTGTGGCTGCAAACCCACATCCATTCGTCTCTCCCACCCAACTGGTGCCAGTGCCTCCAAGCAAGACCTGGCTGACATCTGCTGGAGCTCAGCCTGCACGAGGGGTGCCAGGCACAGGTGCTCACTGGGGTGCAGCCTCCTTGTCACACTGATGCTGCTGGTGTGACTTCAGGGGCTGCTGCTCATCGTTCTGGCCCTGCCTGCAGTGCTGTGTAACCACAGCCAAGGGGATTTGCTTTCCACCCTCCCCATTTCACGGTTTGCTGCCCACTCCCCATCATCATGCTGGCTCCAGAGGTGTTTCCTCTGGGCCCCGTGTCTGGCTTTCCCCACGCCATGGCTCCAAGGGCAGGCAGGTGATTTACTCACTGCTCTCTTTCCAGTCTCCCAAATCTGCTTTCATCAGCGCAGCCAAGAAGGCGAAGCTAAGGTCCAACCCGGCCAAAGTCCGCTTTTCAGAGCAGGTGACAGTCGGCGAGACAGACCCAGTAAGTCCTGCCCTGCCTTCCTCTGTGGTTCACCCCTTGAGGTGTCCCCAGGGCCATGGGGTGTGAGGTGGTTGGGGGCCACAGGGTTCCTCTTCCCTGATTTGGGCTCTGCAGGTGAGAGCAGCTGTTTGGCCTGGGGAGCCCCACAGGGAAGATGCCCTTGGGCACAGTCAATGTGTTGGGTCACTTCTGGGGGGACTTCCTGTGATCGTCCCCTGTCCATCTGATGGAGCCCCAAAAACTGGCCCTAGAAACCTGGTCTCAACTGAGTCCCCCTGGGCACCCCAGGGAGGCATCCAGGCAATGCCAGTGCCTGCCCTAAGGAAGGTCTGTGGCTTTCAGCCAGATGCCAAAGGCTTTGGAATGCCTCTATGTGGGGCAGGGTGACCAGAGCACTGCTGAATGTCTGTGGAAGCTGAAGAGTTCCAGCCCAGTGCTTTTATCTCTTAATTGCAGAAAGGTTTTACTAACAACAAAACAAAACTGAAAAAAAAAACCCCTGTAAAGCGCTTCTAGCATGTTCTATTTTTAAGCAAAATCAATTAGGTAATTATCTGATTGAAATGCTTCTCACTAAATAAAATCAGCCTTCTCCCAGCTACCTGCAGGGGGGATGTGCAGGGTTGAGGGGGGATAGGCTTAGGGTAAGGGTCAAGAAAGGGGGATCAGCTCTGAGCCACCCCAGCCATACCTCCCCTCTGGGACACCAGCTGGGGAGCGGGACAGGCTGCCAGGCATGGGCACTGGGATGTGCTGGACAGAGCGGGATGCTCTGTTCCCACAGCAGCTGCTGGGAGCTGAGGAGGTGAATCTGTCAGGCAGCTCTGAATTGCCTCAGCTCTGCGCTTCTTGATGGCTCAACAGAATGCTGGGTTTTCAGGGGAAATGTGCCTCTTAGCACAAAAGCCCAGAGCAGCACAGGATGCCACGAGCGCTCCATCACTGACACTCATTCTCTCTCCCCACCCTCCTTCCGTCTCTCCGTGCCCCCCACCCTCCTCGCCTCCCCCTTTGCCGGCCCCACATGCCAGGACATGTTGAAGAAAGAAGCTCTCCTTCTCATTCCCAACGTGCTGAAGGTTTTCCTGGAGAACGGGCAGATCAAATCCTTCACGTTCGATGGCCGAACCACTGTGAAGGTGAGCCCCTCCGCTCCCTCCACGGCACCGTGACACTCCTCCCACCTGCCCAATGCGTTTTTCCTCTCCTGCTTCCCGTGCACGAACACCTCAGCAGCGCTGGGCTGGCTGCGAGCCGCTCTGGCATGATGGATGGCCCGTCTGCCTCCCCAGGCGGCACGCTTTGCAGCTGGCAGGGGTGGGGGATTGCTGGCTCTCTGCCTCTCCTGACTTCTCTCCTTGCTGTGAGCCTGCCCTCCAGCCAGGGAGGATGCCCCTGCGAGTCCCCCTGCCAGGGGCCAGCTCCCTGCAGCCCCCTCTGCACCACCACGGTGTTACCCGAGGTGCTGGGGGCTGGCTGCTGGTCACCTCCCGCTGCAAGGTCGCTGGGTACCATCCTGTGGCCCTTTTCAGCACTGCCAGACCTCATCCTGACACGGCCGGGTTGCCAGGGAGGGGTGGGCTCTCAGTGAGGTCCCAGCTCCCCCTCGGGAAGTAGCCAGTGCCCCGCACCCAAGCCTGTCCGTGGCGTTTGCAGGACGTGATGGTGACGTTGCAGGACCGCCTGTCACTGAGACACATCGAGCACTTTGCCCTGGTCCTGGAGTATTCCAGCCCGGAGCAGAGCCACCGCTTCCTGCTGCTCCAGGACAAGCAGCCGCTGGCCCACGTAAGCTGCTGGGTGTGGGAGGGTGTTGGGATGGCCGTGGTGAGGGGCTGGGCACAGAGAGCCTCTTCTTCCCCCAGTGTGGGGCTTGGCTGGGATTGTGCTGTGGGGTGGCACAGCCCGTCCTTGCCTCTGGCGTGGTCCTGCGGGCTCAGGGGTGAAAAGGGTGGCCAAAGAGGGAAATAAGTCAGGGTTTTACCCATCCCACACTGGCAGCACCATGGAGCTGCTCTGTGCTCCAGCCTGGGCAGCTGCAGACAGCACTCACGAGCATCCTTGGCTGGGAGATGCAGGAAGCTGGCACTGCACAGAACCAGGGATAAAATGGGGATCGTGGAGGAAACATTAGCCTGAGTGCATAAACCCTGCAGCACCAGGCAAAGCTGTCACACCAAGGAAGACTGGGATGTTCCCGGGATGAAAAGTGGTGCATGGAGGAGAGAAATCAAATACCACCCCAAAAGGGGTCTCCTGCCCTGCAGCCAATGGTTCCTGGGCTCACTGCTCCCCTCTGCTCCTGTCACAGGTTGTGCAAAGAACACACTACCACGGCATGAGATGCCTCTTCCGTGTGAGCTTCTTCCCCAAGGACCCAGTGGAGTTGCTGCGCCGGGATCCTGCAGCTTTCGAGTACCTGTACATCCAGGTAGGGGACTGGGAGCTGGTGGTGCTCGTGGCCCACACATCTGCCAAGGCCGGGCCTGGTGGAGGCACCCCTCAGGTGGCAGTGCCCTGTCCCTGCGGCTGTCTGAAGACACCTCTTCTCCCTCCCGCAGAGCCGCAACGATGTGATCAGGGAGCGCTTCGGCACAGACCCCAAGCCGGAGATGCTGCTGGGGCTGGCTGCCCTCCACATCTACATCACTGTCTCAGCCACCCGCCCCAGCCAGAAGGTCTCCCTCAAGAACGTGGAGTGAGTCCTCCTCCCTGTCCCCAGGCTTCCACACAGCTCTCCTTTGTGTCCCTTCCCTGTGCCCCTGTGTCACTGGGGTGCTCCCAGCAACATTTTGGGGTGCGGAGCATGAGATGCCCTGAGAGCTGCCCCTGAGCTGAGCGGTGGCTTGAGGGCTTGGCAGCAGTGACAGATAGCCCCTGGTCCCACCACAGGGCTGTGTGAGACCCCCTCCCACTGACATCCACCTGCGTGCAGCAGCCAGGGCTGGGGACATTCACTGTGAGCCCAGGATCATTTCCATGGGAACCCGGGCTGATTTTCCGCCTGCATCCACGGCAAGGAGAAGGCTCTGTGGCTGTGTAATCTCAGCCTGTCACCAAGCTGTGCAGCACTGGCTCAGCCCTCCTGCGGCTCCTGGGGGACCTAAACCCATACCCAGCCCATCTGTGCAGGTTGGCCTTGCCCAGTCGGCACAGGGAGGAAGGAGGGAGGGGTCACCCCGGGAGGACCCCAAGAGAGGTTTGGGAATTTGCCCTGCATCCCCTAAGCTTACATGAAGGTGAGTGGGAGCTGGGGTCTGCCGCAGAGCCTGGCACTGCTGTTCCCCAGCCTGATGCTGGTAGCTGTGACACCAGCCTGGGGTCTCATCCCCTTGGTGACCCAGGCTGGGGGCTCTGCTGCTCCAATTGTGGCACCAAGGAAGTGCTGGTGTGGCTCCAGCTCCCTCTGACGGCAAGAGGATGCTCTGGGACAGTTTTCTGTCCCTCTCTGCCCACTGGCACTGTCTCCGACCTGGCAGCTCATGCAGGCTTCCCTCCCCACAGGAAGGAGTGGGGCCTGGAGCCCTTCCTGCCCCCCTCGCTGCTGCAGCTCATCAAAGAGAAGAGCCTCCGGAAATCCCTCTCGCAGCAGCTCAAAGCCCACCAGCACCAGCCTGGCGGCACCAAGGTGAGCCCAGCCCACACAGTCCCCGTTCAGGGCTGGTGGGGTGGCAGCCGGCCCTCCTGTTGTCCCCAGCTTTTCAGGGACTATTGTTATTAAATCCCCTGGGATGGGACATAAATCCCAGACAGCCAGGTAGACACTCTCCTGAATCTGCTTTCAAGAGCTGATGTGGAGTGCAGCGAGGATCAGGGATGAGATCAGCTGAAGCTTGGCTGAAGTGGCACACATCAGTTCATTGTTATCTCTGCTTCTGGGCTTGGAAAGCTCTGGGGGCGGCTGCTGAGCCACCACCTTGGTCCCTGCAGCCTTCACAGCTCCCCAGGGAAGGAGGGAGGGTTGTACATCTCAGGGGGGTTATACATCAAGCACTGGGGCTCCTTCCTGGCTGTGCCTCTGCTCTGAGTTACCTCCTATCTGCCCAGGATGGCAGGGGAGTGGAGACCCCCCTCACCCAGGACTGGGACTTGCTACCAGCCCAGCCCATGCCCAGAGCTGCCTGACAGCTTGCTGTGCACCCCTACTTGAGAGCCCCCAAGTCTGCCCCAGCCTCTTGCATCTCCTCCCCCTGTGCTCATGGTGATCATGGTGTGGTGTGTTTTGTCAGGTCTCCACAGCCCAGGCAAAGCTGCAGTACCTGAGGATCCTGAACGAGCTGCCGACCTTCGCCGGGGTTCTCTTCAACACGGTGGGACTGGTACGGTAATTCAGGCTGGGCTGGGAGGTGCCTGCTCCTGAGTGTGTGCTGGGGGGGAGCCAGGGTCCCACAGAAATGACTTCCCTGAGTCTCTTGCTCTGCCCTGCTGAGCTCCAAGCCCACCCAGAAAAGCCTTTGGAGCCTCTGCTGTCAGTAGGGTGGATCTTCAGCTCTGCGGGGCCAGGATCTGCTCTGTTCTTGCCAGCCTGTGGGGCAACGAGCTCACCTGCTCAGTGAAGTTGGAGCAGTTTCAGGCATGTGTTTGTAACTCCATCATGCCCTGGGACATCCTGACATCTGTCTCACAGGAGGGCAGCTCCTGGCAAAGGCCACCCTGTTCCCTGCTTGTCCACACAGCCCTGGCTGGGCTTACTGCTCCAGCCTGATCACTGCCACAGGGATCCTTCATCTCCACTGCTCCCCCAAGCCACCTCGCTTTCTCCACAGCAGGAGGAAAGCCCAAACAGGACCCGCAAAGGCTCCTCACTGCCTGGCTCACCCCTTCATCCCTCTCACTCCACCTCCCACCCAAGGGCCCCCATGTAGGTGTCACCTCTCTGCCATCCTTCCCTTTACCCCCACCCGTGGTCTCAGCACTTCCCTGGCTTCCCGTGCTCTGCCTACCAGGTTCCATCTCTGGCAGCCTTTGGTCTGCTCTGCCCCATCACCTCACAGCTCAACGGGCTGCCTGCAGGAAATCAGTGCAGGCACAACCTCGTGGTGTCTGGTCGGTGCCATGGCAGAGCAGTCAGAGCCTGCTCCTGACACTGCCTGAGTAGACAGCATTTTTTTTTATCTCTGACACCAAAGCAATGCCTCTGAGCCAGCCTGTGAGTTGAACTGTGTTTAAGTAGCAAAAAGTGTTCCCTTATTATCTTCTGCAATGGTCTGCCCAGCTCCTTCTCTCCTCCACGCCTGGTTTGAAGCATCCTTTTAGACCAGAGCAAGAAACATCCCGATTTCTAGTCAAGGCTTTGGTCATTCTTCTTTCCTGAAATACGTTCACTCCCTCCTTTGCTTCCTTCTCTCGGAGGCAATGTCAGATCAGACAGATTTGTAACACACTTACTTTAGCGACACCAGTGAGCCTGAATATTTCATGTGGACAGTCAGTTCAGAGTTGTACTTTTAAATAGCCTTGGCATCCTGTGCACCACTCCCAGCTCTGCAAAGGGGCTCAGGGAGGCAGGTTCATGGCACCAGCCTTACCTACTGCTCTAGAAAAGCCATCCTGGACCTGAGCAAGCTGCCAGCATTGAGGCTTGGCTCCATGGAGGGAGCCAGGTGCAGCCTGTGCAGCCCCTAGTCTGTTTGTTCACCCCTGCCTGTCTCTCTCTCTCCATGTGCCTGTGCCACCAGGACGAGAAGCAGCCAGCCACCACGCTGCTGGTGGGACCCCGGCACGGCATCAGCCACGTCATTGACCTGAAGACCAACCTCACCACGGTGCTGTCGGAGTTCAGCAAGGTCAGCAAGATCCAGCTGTTCAGGGAGAACCAGGGGGTGGCCCGGGTGGAGACGAGCATCCTGGATGCCAAGGTAGGCATGGGTGCCGTGGAGGCAGACACCGGAGAGAGGGGTGGAGATGAGGCTGGGGGTTTGGGGCCAGCCTTTGAGGGGATTCACGTCACAGTTGTGTGCTGGAGGATCTGCTTGGGGATTCCTAGAGACTCCAAAGCCCCGTTCACACCAGGGTCTGCAGCATCTCCTCTGCTGGTCTGACTCCTTGTGCCATACAGGCAGGGATTGCTGCTGAGGGCCACAGGGCAGGCATGGTGGAGTTCTGGCCATAACCCAAACACCTATCTAATGGTTCAAGCTGGGTCCTCGGGGCAAATGGGGGTGACACAGGCCAGGCAGGTAGCAGGACCCTTTGGAGGCAGGACAGCACCTCACCTCTGCTCAGGGCTGGAGAGGAGCAGTACACGGCCATACCTGGGCTGGATGCAGCTCCTGAAAGGGACCGGGAGGTTTCATGCATTAGCGGCACTTGTGAAACTTGTCAAGCCAGGCAGGATTGTTGAATAAAGTGGAAATGATGGGAAGGGGGTGTCAGGCTCAGTGGGAGAACAGATCACTGTGTGTCCCTGGCCCAGTAGCCACCCCCTGGGGATCTTGGCAGCTGCCCCCATTATCCTCCCCTTCAGCCCCCAGAGCACTCCTTGGCACACTCCCTCCTGAGCCCTGTGTGTTATCATCCCCCATCTCCTGCTGGTTGTTGTGTGTGTGGTGCTGGTTCTGATTGCCAATCCCCGTGGTCAGGCCCTGCCACCCCTCCTCACCCCTCATGGGTCCCAAACCCTCCAGGAAAACTGTCAGCAGTACAGTAAGATCTTTATTTACTTCTTTGTGTCCAGCAGCCACAAGATCCTAAGGAGATCTTCCACTGGCCTTTGCTCAGGTTTTTAACAAGCTGGGACATGTCCCTGACAGACTCAAAGGCAGATAGTTGTGTGCTTGCTCCAGGGCATCCTCAGTGTCACTGCTGCCCTGCACCCAGCTCTCCCCTGCCCCATCGGGAAGGACAGCTGAGAGGCAGAGATCTCACAGATAAATGCCAAGCTTCATCTTCTCATCTCCTCCCACTTTGAATTTACAGGCCAAGCCTCATCTTCTCTTCTCCTCCCACTTGGAATTTACAGGACAGAGTTAGGATTGAGTCTGGGGTAAATTAGTCAGGAGCAATACTTGGCAGAGACTGTCTGGCACAGGGGGGCCAGGACTCTGTGGGGCATGGAGGTGCTGCTGCACAGCACACACGTGTATCTGCACAAGCCCTCTGAGCCTTTGGCTGTGGGTCAGCTTTGCTGCCCCTGCATTCATCCCTTTTTCCCCCAAGACTGATGAAGCTGAGCTGCTTTGCCAGCTGTCTCTGTGTTTCCTCACCTCCTGCAGGGTCTCTAATCCTCAGCCCTCTCTACAGTCCTTTCCTTGCACTGTTTCAGTCTCACAGATGTAATTATGGTGGATTTGTTTAGGATTCTCCTGCTGCCTCGGGTCCTGGTGGATTTTAGCACTTTCCCCCACCCGGCTCATTAATTCCTCCAAGTCTGTTTTCCTGCTGCCGCTGTGCCTGGTCCAGTAGCTCTGCTAACCTGCAGTAACACCCCAGCAGCCTCTGCCAGAGCCGTGTTAATCCTCATCCCCTCCACTTCAGCTCTCCCCTCCAACAGCGTCATCGATGGAGCCCTTTTTTTGCATTCCTAATTCAGTGGGTATTTGGTCAACTGTAACATTTTTAACATTCCCTCCTCTGCATCCCACCGAGGTCGGCTGTTGTGCAGTTAAAGCCTTGGTGTCCTGCTGTGCCTGTCCCAGCCCTTCAAAGCCCTCACCCTCCCCTGCTGCAGCCTGGGCAGGTGGAAGCTTTCCTTGCCCAGCCCCTGCAGCTGCCTGGGCTGTGCAGGAATCCATCAATTTACTCCTTACAGAGCAGCAATAACTAAGGGATATTGCCTGCACCATGAGTAACCCTGCTGGTTCCTCTTGCTGCCCATGCCCCCCGGATTTGTGTGTATAAAATCACCATATTAATGCATTAATAATAGGCTGCTCATGACCCTGTTACTGCTCGTGGCTCACTGTGAGTGCTCTGAGCATGGCTGTCCCCATTGTCACCTAGCTCCATGGCGCTGGCTCTGCTCCATGGCACTGAGCTCTTGGGGTGCTGCTGTCCTCTCCCTGGTGTGGAAGAGAGCACTGTTCCCCCCAGCACAGACTGGCCACAGGAGGGACAGATGCTCTGGAGGCTTAGGTGATGCTGGCATCCATCTGCTCTAAATTAGGTGGCAGTTCCCACGCAGCTTGTCCACAGATCCTGCTGTGCTGCTCCCCACAGCCATTCTCTGCAGCAAAAATCCGCCCTGTACCACCACCAGCCCTTTCCTGCTGCAGGAGTAGACTTTCTCCTGTGACCCTGCTATCCAGCCCCCCAAATGCTGGAGAAAAGCCAGCTCACTGGAGTAAGCCAGCTCACATACTTCCTGTGAGCACGTCCGCATGCACGATGGCTTTATCTCCATGAGAAATTCCAGGTGGCTGCCTCTGGCCACCAAAAGCCCCTCTGCCTGCCCGGAGTGGAGCAAGCACCCCATTTATGGATCTCAGCAGGCTCGACAGCACCGTGCCAGGGCAGAGTCCGCTGTTATCTGTCTTCATTTAGCCATTATCCGAAGGGCTGGGTTTTAAAGCCAGAATGTCTGCTCCAAAATGAGGCATATGCTAATCCTACGCAGGACAGCGATGGATGAGGCAGGCTAAGAAAAGCAGACAAAAAGATCATTACCTCACAGTGCTAATCTGCTCTCTACAATTATTCTCTTGCATTGAACGTGTCACTGGCTAAAGCCCTAGGTTGTGAATCAATCTGTTTCTGCTGTGAGTTGCAAACCATTAGAGGGCTCAAAGTAGTGTCCTGACTGCTCTGGGGACCTGTCAAGTCCATGTCACCCTTGGGAGCCTGTCAGAGCTCCATGGACTGCAGTGTAGGAGAGGGTGTCCCCCCGGGCTATTTCACCCTGATGCCTGGCACTGCTGCTGTCACGGGATGCTGGTGCTGGGGCAGCTCCCAGCCTGAATCTGTAGGAGGTGCTCGCTGAGTTACTGTGGAAACACAGATGGTCAGTGATGGTTTAGTGTTTTGTGCAGAAAGACCATCTTGAACTTCTAAGTGTAGTTAAAACGATGGGTTAAAAAAGGGGTCAGGTCACGGAGCAGCCCTCGGCTGGGAGGTCTGGACACCCTGACCAAACCAGCCAGCACAGCCCAGACATCCTTGTCTGCTGCCAACCTGCAACCACAGCCCAGACTCACCTGCCAGGAAGGAGCTGGGGGAGATTTTCAGGTAACAAACAGGCTTGAGGAGATCATAAACCATTTGCATTTATTTTGTGCGGAAAAGAAATACTGTTTGTCTTATGAATTATTCACTAGGTAGTTAATTGGTTTGTTTTGGAGCTTTTCCATCCTGGGCTTCAATTTCTGTATAAAACAGCCTGTTTGGGACACAAACACAGGGCCTGGTACCTCTGCTTTGCCTTCTTTAGCTTTTTGACATTGTGGGTGTGGCAAGAGGGGGGCAAATGCTGACAGAACCCCTCAGAGAAGAGCTGCACAAGCTCGGGACAGAAGAACAAAAACCTCCAGGCCTCTGCTGCTGGTTCCAAGAAGGATTTTTGTTCCCTGTGAGAGCTGCTGGGAGGACAGGAGCAGGTTTTGTCTCAACAGTCATGGAGGGAGTGAGGCAGTTTTGCTTGGGAATGCTGAGAAAGTTCCCAGCCCGTGGCTGGGGGAAGGACTGCACATCCCCAGCTGCACTGCAGTGGTGCAAGTCGTCATTTTGCAGGTTCCAGTGGTCATTCTCACCTGACAAAGCCTCCTTTCTGCTGGGGCCGTTGCTTCTCCGTTCTTCCTCCTCATGTCTGAGCACTGATTCTGGAGCTCATAGGTTTGCTGGGGGCAGGGAGCTGGCACAAGTTGTCTCCTGTGATCTTTATGCATTACGTGCAGCTTGCCAGGTTAGGGGGCCCTGCATCTCCCAGGGGCTTCCCCCTCCTGCTGAGACCAGCATTTGAGAGTGGCCAGTGCTTCTGAGCCAGCTCAGAATCGAGCTTCAGGCATGCATCTCCCCTCCTCCCCAGTGCAGCACTGCAAAGTCCTCCTCTGCCTCCCAGTATCCCAGGAAGGACAATGTCAGCATCTCCTGCCTGGCACCTGGACAAGCCTGGCAGCCCCGGTGGGGCACAGGGGGTGACTGCTCCCCCAGGCTCCCCAGTGCAGGAGGTGTGGGGGGACCTGCTCAGCTCCAGGCTCCCGCAGGAGCCAAGGGTTTGTTCTTACCGAAATGCCTTTTCCAACGGAGCATCTCTCCTTTCTGATTTACGCAGCTGCACACCGCTGGGCTTTTTGTTATTAACAGTCTTGACACTGGCAGAAAGTCTGCTGAAGCACTCTGAAAGTGAATGAAAGACGAACGCTTGGGGGGCAGCCGGATCACCTGAGCCTGGACAAGCGTCTGCAGCTTAGCAGAGGAGCTGTCCCAGGCTGTGCCCTGTCCCTGTGCTGGGCTCTGGGGCAGGAGCCCGCGGCGCTGGCTGCTCGCCAGGCACAATTCAATCAAAGGCATCGGGGTAATCGACTTTGGTCTCCCAGCAGGGCCTGCAGCCAGCCGGCGCTTAAGCCGAGATCAAGACTTGAGAGAGGAAAAGAAAGGAAAAATTAATTCAGAAAGGTCCCTGGCTGCTGCTGTGCCTGGAATCTGGGTACTGGTGTTGGTGTCCCAGGGCCCCCGGCGTGCTTCCAGCCTGCCATGGAAAAAAAGCACACTATGCACAGCCGGGCTTCAGCCCTCTCCTCTCCCCGTGGAAGGAGCCAAGGAGCCCCTTCCTCTCACAGGTGATGGGATGGTGACCCCTGCGAGCCCTCCCTGCTGGAGCCAGCCCCAAGCCTGGCTGTGCCCCCCTGAGCCGGGCCTGGCAGGGATGTGCCGTGGTGCTGAGGCCAGTGCCCGATGTGTGTTTGCCAAACTCCAGTCTGAAAACAGTGGGCAGCCCCATCAAAGTCACAAGGGCAGGCGAGGCTGACGTTCCTCCTGCTCCTGCAAGCTCTGACTGAAGCCCCTGAGATTTCTCCTACAGGAAGAGCGAGGCTTTGGAGCGACGCTGGGCCTGCAGGCTCCGGTTCCTTACGCCAAATTAATCTTTATTTGCATTAAACCATTCCGAAACGCTGTCATCTCCTGGGAGAGAGGGAGGGATTGAGATTTCCTTTGGCTCGGTACCTGGGTGGGAGGGGCAGACGCAGATCCCTGCTTGCAGTGGGATGCAAAGCAAGGGAATGGAGTGTAAAGCAAGGGAATGGGATCTAAAGCAAGGGAAGGGGATGTAAAGCAAAGCACTGGGATGCAAAACTAAGCACTTCTCAGTTCTGGCAGTACCCAAAATGCTGCCTGTAGGCACCCAGGACAGGAACCAGCCAGAAACACAAGAGGCAGACACTATGTGGGGAGGATGAGTTTCCAAGCCAGCAAAGCCAAATTTGATTTGTTCATTAAAAAAAAAAAGAAAAAAAAAGGGAAGAAAAGGGAAAAAGAGAAAAAGAAACCCCAAACCCAACCAAAAAAAGCAGCCCTCACGTTTTGTGGGACCATGCAAGGCACAAGGAGGGCGTTCACCTGGAAGAGGTGGCAGCTGCTTGACCCCTAAGGAAGGAGAGACCTGCAGGTCTAACCAAGGCCTGATAAGTCTAACCTTATTGATCAACAAGTGGGAAACAGTGGTCCTAGTCACAAGCAGCCTGGTATTGACAGAGCTGAGTTAATAATGCTTAAGGGGAGAGAAGGAAAGGTCAGTGTAGAAGTGAAAAATTGACTGCTGCCTTGTTAGGCCCGGGTGCCTGTATTATTAAATAAAAACTTGGCAGTGCACCTCAAGTAAACCAAGGAACATAAATTATGTAAATTCATCTCCCATCTTTCTGCTGCACTGCATTAAAGGAAGCAGGGTAAGACCCAAAGTACATGATGAAGGGGGGAGATTAAAAGGAAATGCATATAATCTTAGAGGTTATAGTATGAATAGATTGGATCATAAATTAATTTCAGTATGAGGACTGTTAAAATCATCTAGCATAACCCTGGCCAGAAAATTTCCTCCAGACTTTTGTCTGAATGAGAAAATACCCTCCAGAAGGACACTGAGGTCTGATTTAAAGGCAGGGCATAATAGAAAAATCACTTTATCATTAATAAGCTAATGCAAAAGTCATTTTTTCTATCCGGTATAAAGGTATTTTGTTTTACTTCACAGAGACACTGGCTGCCAAGCAGGAAACTTTGAGTGAAAAAGTGTCCTTTCCTCATGAGGCCTAGAAAATCTAGGAAACCATTATGAGTGAAAGATCAAACCATCAATAATTTCAGGCTGGTATTACACATTTAGATGTAGAAGGAGCATCCTTGTTAAAATTTGCTTCTTTACATATTGGCTCATTACAGGTCAGAGATGAACCTTTACCTGGGCATCCCACTGGGAGTCTGATGTCTGGCATTTTTAGAGCAGTAGGATTATCCCAGTAAGTTTGCTTCTGTGTAAAACTTAGAGTTTTCATCCTAAAGGTGCTGCTGCCCTGACAAAACACAGGCAGGCATTTCTGCTTTGCCCTCCCAAGGAAGCAGAGCCCTGGGGGCCACTGAGGTGCTGCAGCAGCAAGAATGTGCCCGTGAGAATGAGGAAGAGGATGGGCTGGTGGGCGTGGGACAGGCCAGAGGTGCGTGGTGGGAGGACAGCCAGGGGTTATCCAGGTTGATAACTCGTTCCCCATCAGTGATCAACATCATCTCCTGATTAGCAGCTGGGAAAGAGGGCTCTACACCTTGTGGCCACAGAGCTGCCAGGGCAGGGAGCAGGGCTCAGAGGAACAGCACTGCTTTTGCTCCTGCTGCATCCCTCCCTGCCTTCCAGCTGCTCACAGAAGTCTCTGCCCTACTGCACCACTGGGTTTAGAAAATTGAGGAAGATTTGTGCTCTTCCAGGTTGTTGCCTTTTTGTCAGGTTTGGTTGAGATTGAGCAGCAAGTTGAAAAAACTGCAGGGAAACACAGGGATATCGCAATGAGCCCCAGCCCCTTGGGCACCAGGCCAGTCCTGACCACAGGCACGAGCCCTCACTGGCTCTTGCAGGATGTTTCCAGGGGAAAGGAGGTGAATCCCACCTGCCAGAAGCCATGGGCATCACAAGGAAGCCCAAAGCGCAGACTGCAGTTCTTCAGAGTTGTTCTTATTTAGAGTAGCTCCTGGCAAAGCTGCCCTGAATTTGCCATCCAAAACCCTCAGCACCATGAGTTGGAAGTATTTGATGCACCTGTTCACAAAGTCAATATTTGCTCAGCTCGCCCGTGCCTGGCTGTCTCCACACGATCTCGTTTGCCTTGCCCACACGGAACAGGGTGAGCAAGGTTGCCAGTGCCTAAAAATAACACCTCAAATTATCTGCCACCACTGATACCTCCTCTTTGTGGAATGATTTCCCAACGGAACAGGGCTGCTGCAATCATGTTGTCTCTTTGCCTCTTGACCCCATAAATCACTTTCAGATCTGCTGGCCGCTCTCAGGGGGATGTGGCAGCAGAGTGGACATCTCAAAGGCAGCTGAGCTGTTGCAATCTCAGCAAAACTAACTAGTGGAGTGGAAGAGAGAGACTCAGTCTTGTAACCCCGTGTGGGAAAGGCTCAGATCCTGTGCCAGACCTCTGTTAGTGAGCAGCAGAGAAGCCACCAAGGCCAAGGGAGATGCACAGCCTGACTGCAGCAGCTTTGCTCACGATCAGTGTCTTTGTACACAGCTCAGTCTTTGTAAACAGCTCATAACCCACGAGCAGGACACAGACCCATGGCACTGTGGGCTCCCAGGCCATGGGGAAATCACCAGAGTGCTGCTGACAGCACAGGTGGATGGCTCCAAGCTGCACCTGAAGTGCTTTAATCCCTAATAACAATATTTGAACACTTGACAATTGAAGAACTCTCACATAGCTTCCCTGTCAGTATATCAGGGTAATCTTTTCTAAGCTGCAATGTTAATCAGGTTTAAGATTCCTCTTTTTCAGAGCAGAGTGCCGCAGTTAACCCTAGCATTCATCTATTCATTCATCTATTGCTGGAAGCCATTCTGGAGGCTGGACTTGCTTGGAGACCTGGTAGGGAGCCCACAGCACCCTGGTGTTTCATTTGTAGTCAAGAAACATCAGTCAGGGTTGTTGTAACTCAGTCCTGTCGCCCTTCAGGAGGACTGATCCAGGGGCTGCCTCTTGCCAGCAAGACCCTGCCGTCCCATCTCTGGATGGGTGGGAGCATCCTGAGGCAGAGGTAGCTGAGCAAAGATGGAAATGGGTCTCGGAGATACTGGTCCCCGGCTGGGGCACTGGGGCTGCCCTGGGAGCTGCACGGTGAGCGCTGACAGGGAGGCAGTGAAGGATCACAACTCGGTGCCACTCTGCCTTGGTGGGATTCACGCATGGTGGAAACTATGCCCTAGTTTTCCTTTTGGAAGGGAATTCTCAGCCCACCTTGGCCTCTTGGTTTAATCTCCAAGCAGTGGGTGTTTATCAGCCATTGCCTCCCTCCCACTGGAATTTGCTCCCTCCCTTGCTGCTGACACTTCAAACCCTCATGAAACAGAGCAGGGGAAATGCGCAAATATGCCCTCATTCAACAGACGGCTTGAAAAACCCAGGAGGGCTTAGCCCTGTGTAGAAGACACTTGTTTTAAGGGTGCTTCATACTCAGAGCACATGGTTTCCTTTCATCACTTATGTCAAGACTGGAGCTGGGCTAAGAGGTGTCACCCCCCTCACCACTGCATGTTTGCCTCCTTCGAGCTATGTTGAGAATCTCTTCACTCCTCTCTCTCTGGCTTGATACGTCCCCTTTGATCCGTGTCATCTCAGGTTTATTTTCCAAGATGCAGAAAGAGCCTTGTCAAGCGGGCAGGGGCAGAGCCTCTCAGCAGAGGACGTTCACTTGTCAGGCTATTTCTCTTCCACATCAAGTTATTTCTTTTCCTTTATCTTCCTGCACAGCAGCCAAAGAGGGAACTTCTTTACCTTGGCCCTGGGAGAAATCTGCCCCTGCCAGGGGCTGGCATGGCTCGGGGATCACATGCAGCTCTGCCCAGGGCTGATGGCTTCACATCCAAGTTTGTTGCACTGTACGGTCCAGAGCGTGACACTCTGGCCTAAGGTGGGACTTCCTTTGCCAGAATTGGCTCGGTAGCTTACTGCAGCAAATATCAAGCAGAGCACAAAACTGGCCAGTGGGTACCAGGAACCTCTCGTGGTTATAAAACAAGAAAACCAAAATAGCTTTAATGCTTTTCACACTGTGTAGGCTTAAGCGTTTTTTAAAACAGCCTTGGTGTTCCCTGAATGTGTTAAATGAGTTCTTTTGAGTCCTGGAGGGCTCTCAGTGTGCAAGAGGCTAAGCGTGGCAAGACAGGCAGCCTGAGACAGCAGCAGTTCAGCATCTCCTGGTTGGCTCAGATATGCCCTGTACCTGGGTACAAATGCCCTTTAGGTAGAAGTGCTTTGTGCAAGAGGTAGGTGAGGGCAGGAGCTGCCTTTGTCATAACTGTTGAAGGCACTGTCAGTTTTTTTTCCATCTCACGGGTCTGTCTTGAGCAGTGCTGGGGGCTCAGACCGAGCATAAACCTCTCAAGCGAGCTGTGCTGGCACAAGCTGCTCTGCCCAGCCTGGTCCCAGCAGGACCTCACTGGGTGGGTAAGAGTGAATCCCACCCCAACAGCTTCCCTGGGCTAGCTGATCTTCTCCTTGGGACAGTCTGGGACCTGGGAGTTGCACTGTCTGCTGCTAGATTGTACTGTGAGGTTATATGTGTCACACAGATCATGTCTGAGTTTTATTTCTCTTTAAAGCAGATCTTTTTTAGCATGCAAATAAATGCTCTCCTAAAAGAGAAGGCACCATCTGCTCCTAAGCACAAATTTAATTTTCCGAAGGGTTAGGTTTAAATAAGATCCACTAAGTCTCAGAGTGGTAGCTGGGGGAACTTGTAATGGGGTTTGTCCCCTTTGGCATTTTGCTGGAAGCAGATGTTTTAATTTACGGGAGGGAGACGCAGTGCCTGCAATGAAAGAGGGGTTCTGGCAGCTGGAGACTCCACAAACTCCCTGCGCTCCTCCCGAGGCCCTGATGGTTGAACAGGTGCTTGCAGGTAGGCTCAGAGCACTGACATTTTTGCGGGTCCCTCATCCTTGGGGGAGTCAGCAAGCAGGAATCACAGCTGCAGCCAGACACTCTCCTGCGCACAGCCATTTGTTGGGTGAGCTGGAGCAAGGCTGTGCACCTGGCTGGTTTTTCATGTGGGAGTGCTGGGAGCGCCAGCTGCTCACCAGTTCCACCAGTGCAGGGCCCGGCACAGCCCCCGTGGAGCTCTGGTCCCCGGTGCCTGGGCCAGCAGCCCTCATGCGCTTCGCCTCTCTTGCCTTCCAGCCACTGGTGTTGCTGATGGAGTGGCCTGAAGCCACCAACTTTGCCTGCCTCATCGCAGGCTACTGCCGTCTCCTGGTGGACTCCAAGAAGATGATCCTGTCCAGAGCCCCCAGCCAGCCGCCCCCGCCTCAGATTATCAAGGCAGGTACGTTTCAGCCTCTGCTTTCTGTGCCAGCCCCTTCCCCAGCCTCCCTCCCCTCCCTCCGCGCAGGGCTCTGCAGCATTAGGAAGGTGAAGGGTTTCTCTGACGTGCCCCCTCTGCTCCCGTTCACCCTGAGAACCAGCAGACTCCCTCTTTAACCAGAAAGCGAGGAGCAGGGAGACAGGTCCTCACTCTGGATCAGCCAAAATGACTTGTGGTATCAGCTCAGGCCCTAAACGCTCACCGAGAGTGTTGTTGTGGCAGCTCCTGGAGCAGCTCCAGGAGGTGCTGTTTGAGAAGACCTGCAAAGCTGCCAGCCAAACGCTGGGCCCTCACAGGACAGCCTGTGCACTGCTGCAGGGATGCAGCACACATTCCCTGGCTGGCATCGTGCTCCAGCACAAATTCCCTGGCTGGCATCGCGCTCTGGAGACCGACGTGAGTGTGTGAACTCGGGGGACTGCATTCCTGCTGCCTCTGGACACTGCTGCCTCCGTCCTGGGGGTCCGAGCCTCGTGGGCAGCCCTGTGAGCGTGGCTGCTCTGCTGATTTCCTAAATCAGAAAGGCAACTTTTCTGTCCCAGCTTTTCAGCAAGCAGAAGGCTGGTCTGGACACAGCAGGAGCTTCTATCCCAACAGGCACCAATGCTGTTCCTTGAGGATGGATTGCAGGTGTGAGTCACCCTCCAAAAAGAGCAATGATTCTCAAGAGTGATTTCAAACAAGAGCCAGCCATGACCTACGTGCTGCTGTTCTGTGCAGGTGTTCACATCCAGTAGATTTTGTATAGGGAAATATAAAATGCGGATTCAGTGGCTGGAGATGGGCAAAATACCAACCCAGCTGCCTCTGGAAGGTCACTCCCAGACCTCCCAAGTGACACTGCAGCTCCAGAGAGCTGTGACAAGCGCTCGGTTGAGCTGGCAGTGTCAAAACTCCCTTCTCAAGATGGGCCTGGCTTGGGGAGGTGGGAGGAGTGCAGAGAGCTCACTGGGTCTCTGGGAAAACACTTGGTGCCTTTGAGGAAGGCACCCAAACGTGGATTTGGCGCATGTGGGAGGACAAGAGGGATCAGGAAAGCATCTGCAGCAACCTCAGTGAATCCAGAAAAGGCCTGGCAGGTGATTTTGGTGTAAGTATAAGCAGTTTCCTCTCCTTTCTCCCCCTGTGCCTCTGACTTCTCAGGGGATGTCTCAGCATGTGCAAGTGGTGTTTTTCCACACTCTAGCTACTGTGACAATAGCCAGAATTTTTTCCTGGGATTTTGCTTCAGGGCCATGGTCTAAACCTCTGCCAAAAAGGGTTGTAGATCTTGCCCTGTTCTTGACAGTCTCAAGAAATCAATGGAACTCTGCAGGGGCAGGAGTGAGTGTGAGAGAGAGTCACAGAGTGGGTAGGACAGCGATGGATCTGCACCAGCCCCTCTCTGGATGGCCTGGTCTGTCCTCCTGGGTGCAGTGAAAACCTCTGTGACCAGTGGAGTGGAGCAGTTTCCCTGCAGACCCAGTGCACTCAGTCCAGCCACTCAGGCAACCTTCAGAAGGAGTGAATTTAGAGTGTATTGAGGAAACAGTCTGCTCACAGTTCTAGTCTCCACAGGGCTGCAGGCTGAGCTGTCAGGAGCCGGGCAGATCACAGGGAGCAGCGACTGCTGATCATTAGCACATCCTTGCAGGAGAAAGCCCCACTGGGATGAATTAAGTTGGCCCAGACTTCCCAGGCTGCAGGCAGGCTGTGCCAGAATCTTAAATGTAAAATCAAGCTTTGGCCCACGCTTTTACCTAGAAGAGGAGCACATCCATCTTCCCTGAGGCCCATTAGAGCCTCCTGCTGAACAGCAGACATTTTTAGAAATGCACACGCTGTCCGGATGTTGTCAGTTAGATCCATCTCTCTGCATTTCCCTGCGGAGCCATATGCCAGAGCCTTGCCCTCCGTTGTGCCGTGCTGGAGCTACGCAGGTGATTTACCTCTCTGTCCCTTCTTCTCCCCACTCTCACCATCAGCCATCATCAGCCAAGCAGCTCTGTGCCCTTCGTTGCTCTCTCAGCTCCTTGTCAGGAAGTTTTCTCCCAGAGCATCCAGCAGCTGGATTTTGGATTTTAGGGGTTTGGCCCCATTCAGCAGCAGGGCTTGGCTTGGCATGGGCAGCCAGCTAGCCTCTGCCTCAGCCCTTGCCACCCTGCTACAGCCCACACGTCCCCAGCTCCGGCAGCCTTGTGCTCCCTCACACAGCTGTCATTTCTGAGCACTGCCATGGCCAGGAATGAAAGAGATTTTGTTTTTATTGGGATTTTAGCATTGCAGGTGATGAACAGCATAATACAAACATGTGTTTGGGGAGACATATTGTCCAATTTGTTGAGCTAATGAATTTAATTAGGATTTATTTGATTGAATTTATCCTTGGTAAGACAGAACCTGCATCCCCTGGCAGCCACTCTCAGCATGGCTGCACAATCCAACCCGCAATGCAGACAGATGCCCCTCCTGAGGGATGGACCACTGGCCAGAAATTCAAGCAGTATTTCAGCCACTTTCCTTGCACAAGGGAACAAGGGGAGGCTGTCACTGGGAGGCTTAACAGCAAGAGCAACGGGCTCTGTTACAGCCAGCCTGATCCAGTAGCTGTCAGGGAGTCTGAAATAATGCATGGATCATGGGCAGCAAGGGACAAGGGGCGGGGGGGTGTCTGTCACTTGAACACAGCCAGACTACAGTGGATGTCTCCCCAAAAGGCAATATTACTCCACTTTTAGTAGTCTCCTGACAAACACTGCTTGGTGTGGCCAACATTACCCAAAAATGGCAACAATTCCTTCTTGCCACATAACGTGTGAGCTGCCAGGCTGAGGCTGGAGGTCCATGTTGGAGCAGCCAGGCTGCTCCTGCTGCCCCCTGGATACAGCTGGTGGATCACTGATGCAGCACCCACATCCCTGTGTCACAGTGTCAGCTGTGCTGGCCAGCCCTCCTCTGGCTCTGCCCAGCTCTGCCCCCAGCAGATGGATCAAGCTCAGGGGCCTGCACTGGGACCAGGACTGTTTCATGTCTTCATCAAGGACACAGTGGATCAAGAGCACCCCCAGCAAGTTTGCTCACCAAACTGAGTCGTGCAGTTGAAAAGCCTGAGGGACAGAGTGACATCCAGAGGGACCTGGACAAGCTCGAGCAGTGGCCCATGGGAATCCCATGAGGTTCAACAAGGCCAAGTACAAGGTGCTGCACCTGGGGCAGGGCAACCTCCAGTATCAATCCAGGATGGCAGATGAACAGATGGAGAGCAGCTCTGCTGAGAAGGACTTGGGGATGCTGGTGGATGAGAGGCTGGACACGACCCAGCCATGTGCACCCACAGCCCAGGAAGCCAAGTGTGTCCCGGGCTGCAGCAAAAGCCCTGTGGGCAGCAGGGGAGGGAGGGGATTCTGCCCCTCTCTCCACTCTGGTCAGACCCCACCTGCAGTGCTGCCTCCAGCTCTGGGGTCCCCAGCACTGGAAGGACACGGAGCTGTTGGAGTGAGTCCAGAGGAGGCCGTGAAGATGATCAGAGGGCTGGAGCACCTCTTCTAGGTAAGAGAGTTGGAGGTTTTAGTCTTGAGAAGAGAAGGCTCCAGGGAGGCTTTTTAACAGGGCTTGTTGCTACAGGACAAGGGGCAACGGTTTTAAATTGAAAGAGTAGATTCAGATTAGATACAAGGAGGAAGGGATTTATGATGAGGGTGGTGAGGTTCAGGTTCCCATCCCTGCAAACATTCAAGNTAAGAGAGTTGGAGGTTTTAGTCTTGAGAAGAGAAGGCTCCAGGGAGGCTTTTTAACAGGGCTTGTTGCTACAGGACAAGGGGCAACGGTTTTAAATTGAAAGAGTAGATTCAGATTAGATACAAGGAGGAAGGGATTTATGATGAGGGTGGTGAGGTTCAGGTTCCCATCCCTGCAAACATTCAAGGTTTCCTTGAATGTTGGACATGGCTCTGAGCAGCCTGATCGAGTTGAAGATGTCCCTGCTCATTGCAGGGGGATTGGACCAGATGGCCTTTAAATGTCCCTTCCAACCTATTCTGTGGTGCAGGACATTTCTTCTACCCTCGTTCCTGGCAGACAGGCCCAGCAGGTTTTCCAAAGGACCAGCCAGGCAGCCTGACTGTGCTGCAGGGAACAGGGGTGTCCCACTGCAGTCCAGCGTGCCGAGGGCTGGAGGGCAGGGAGCACACAGGTGCTTCTCCAGGGTGAGCAGGAGCTTCTCCACACTGTTTTCCCTTCATCCGAGTGCTGCTGCTAATGTGCCTGTTGTGGTTTTGGTTTAGATTACATCAACGCACACAACTTCCACCGGCCTGCCACGGCAGGGCACATGGGAAAGAAAGAGAATGGGCTGGTGGGTGGCTCTGCCACTGTCACCGGAGCAGCCGGAGCTTCTGCCACCAGGGCGTCGGACTCGGAGCTCATCCGCTTCTGCTACCTGCACATGCGAGAGCAGAGGAAGGAAAGAGAGAGCGGGACGGATATCAATGAAAACCTGATTTTTTTTGAGGAAACTCGTCCCAGGACCAAATCTGACCCCACTTCCAAAAGCTCTGGCCAAGGCTACAACGGGGCAGCTAAGGAGTACGACCCAGATGGCCTTGAGCAAGACAAGCACGCGAGCAGGGCCAGGGCACACACCATAGACACCCACCTGCGCAGCGACGCCTCCCACCTCTACTGCGAGTCCTGCCAAGCCAAGATCAAGAGCCGGCTGGCCTCGGGCACGGGGGGCAAGCCTGGCAGCACCCGCGACAACATGGTGGACTTGATGTCGCTTCCCCCTCCTGGGAACGATGAGGAAGAAGACGAGACAACGTCCCTGCTCCCCGCCATCGCCGCCCCCCCTCCTGGCTTCCGAGACAACAGCTCCGACGAGGACGACCCCAAGCGCCGGGCAGCTGCCCAGAGCCAGGAGCAGGGCCGGCACCTCTGTGGCATCCTCTACGACGAGATCCCGGTCACGCTGATCGACAACGTGCAGCCACGGACGGTCCGAGACCATGCCCAAGAGCTGGATGATGCCCTGGTGTCCACCCTGCAGGCGCTGGAAGCCCTGGCTGCTTCAGAGGATTGTCCACATCCCCCACCACAGCAGACAGCAGGTATTTCAGTGGCTGTGACTCCCTTTTTTCCCTATAGCCTTTCTTTCCTATTGTACATCCTTCCCTTTAGTCTCCTCCCATCCTGTAAGTGACTGAGAAGCAGCTTCTAGTAAAAACTAAGTTGTGGCAACAGGCTCTAGCAGGAGCAGCCAAGTTGCTGCTCAGAAGATTTCTAAGAAGCTGAGGTTGGACTCCTCTCCTTGACAGTGGCTGAAGGAGTCTCTTGGTTATCCCATATCTGCCACAGTCCACGTGCCACGATGCTGGGGCGAGTCACTAACAAACCAGTACTGTGAGCATGAGTTCCTCCCCACTGTGACCCCACTCAGCTGGGACCTTTGGCCATCGGTCTTTGCAGGTTCCCACCCAGGTTTTGCAGTGTGTGAGCCCTTCACAAGGCAAACCTTCTGCCAGATGGGCGACTCTGGGACCAGCCTGCTGGCAGCACAGTCCTTTATCCCTCTTCCCACCTTGGTTGCCCTGCTCATTATGGCAGAGTATCTGTTGCCCAGTTTTCCTTATTGTGCCAGACGCGTCCCTATAGCTCTGCTACCACCAACAATGGAAAGCTTCACAGGATCTTTTCCTGGGCCAGAAGCTCTTGCTGAATTGAGCGATCAAGCCAGCTCAATGCTGACAAGTGATCTCCCTTACAAGCCTTAACTCTTAGTTGTGAGAAGTCGCAGAAGTTTCTCCAATGTGCCCTGCATTCCTGGGACCCTCCTGCAGCAAGGAGCTCCCCTCTCCTCCACGCAGCACTGTGGTGTGAGGGTTGTTGTGGGGTTTTCTTTGTGTCCCTCCTCAGGTCTTATTGTCCTGGCTGCCATCACTCCTGAGTCATCCTTGGACTCTGGCCATGAAACGAACTCCTCAGAGCTGACCGATGTCTCGGAGATGGTCTCTGCTATGAAGCAGCATCAGAACGCAGCCTACTTCCTCACCCAGCATATCAACAAGGAAAACCTCCTGGCCAGGAAGGACTTGCCTTTCCGAATCCAGAGCTGTGCTGCCCAGGCTGTTCTCACCTCACCCTACCCCCTGAGCCGCCAGGACCCGAGCCCTTCACTGAAGCCAGCCTTCTCTACCCAAAGTCCCAGCCTTACCAACTGCAAGAGCAAACAGGAGCAGCAGCACGGGGAGCAGAGCTGCACCTCGGCTGCCCAGCCGGGGCCGACCCCCCAGCTTTGTGAGCAGAGCAAGGGGGCTTCAGTGCCAAGCTCTGAGTGCAAAGGTGCAGGTCACACAAAAGCTGCCTTTGAGGTATCTCTGCATGCCACAGCAGCCCTGAGCAGGGAGCAGACACAGGATCTACAAGAGAAGATGCCCAAAGAGGTGCAGCCGAGCTCCAAGCTCCTCCTGGATCAGAAAAGCGGTGTAACTCCAGCCATCGTTTCAGCTGCTCTGCAGCAGGTGGCAAATGCAAAAGCCTCAGCTCCCCAAGTGGTATCAGCCTTAAAAGAAGACCAGAACATGAATGGTACCAGCAGCTGTGCACCAGCCAGCAGCAAGCCTTTGGCACTTAAAGGAGGTCCACAAACTGCAGAGACATTATGCAACTGTCAGCAGCAGCAGCAGCAGCAACTCTCTCCGCAGCAGCACTGTGAAGTTTCTCCTAGTCCTAAAGAAGCTCCTGGCAGTCAGGCTGAAGCTTTCCACCTCGCCTCAGCAGGTGAGGAAATGATGTCCAGTAAGATTTTTGCCTCTAAAAGCTACCAGCAAAAAGCGAGTAGAGATGCTCCAGGAAAAGCTGCAAGCGGAGAGACAGGTCAGAAGGCAGGTGGGGAAGCCACAAGCCTCGTCTTGCAGAAACACACAGCTCCTTCAAGCCAAGGACAGAAAACACAACAGGAAAGCTCAGCCAAAATCTTAAAAGCTGAGAGCAGCAATGTGCACTCTCCATCACGTGGTAGCACTTTCAGGAGCACCAGTGAGGAAGCCAAAGGGCCAGTCCAGCTGATGCCCAGATCCGAGAGCCTGCAGATTAGCACTGTGCCTTCCAAAAAAGTAGAAAAAGCCCTGGAGGTGACCCAACAAGATGCTGATGTCCCAGCTAAACCCAAAGCCCCAAAAGCTCCCTTCAGGCTTAGGAACCTGTTCTCTGCAACATTTCCCACCCGGCTGAAGAAGGAGACGGACGAGCGGCAGGCCCAGCTGCAGAAGGTGAAGCAGTATGAGCTGGAATTCCTTGAAGAGCTCCTCAAGCCAAAGAGCAAAGGTGACCTCCCGCCACAGGAGTATCTGCACCCACCTGCCCCTGGGCGCTGCAGCTGCCAGCTGAGGAGCAGTCCTGTGCAAAAGGTCCCAGGGATGTCCAGGGAGCAAAGGCGCAGCTGTGACTGCAAGCGGATTTGCAGGGGAATGAGGCCACCCCCCAACCAGCTGGTGATACCAGAACTGGAGAGGCGAGGCAGGGATAAAGTCGCAGATGACCAGAAGCAGGTAGAAGCCATTAGGCTGACAAGCATGAGCAGCCCTTCCAAAGGCAAACGGATACGCTCCACAAGTTTAGAGTCCAGAGACTACCGGTCAGATACAGAGAATGGCATGTCCTGTTTGACAACGTGCACCTCCCAAGGGGAGTGCATGGGTGCACCCCACTACAGGAAGCTCTTGCGTCGCTACAGTGTCAGTGAAATAGATAAGACTGACAGGATGTCCTTGTCCTCTGACGTCTACCAGAACATCTACACAACCAAGCAGAAAGGCCCCCAGAAAGAGCCTGAGCCCAGCATCCTCTGTCCAGTTCTGAAGAGCAAAATCCAGGAAGCCTCTGGAGTGGCTGACCCCTCCTATGTCCAGATAGCACAGGACAAAAAGAACCAGAAGGGTTCAGCAGTGTTCTCTGTCCAGGAGGAGATGTATCCGAGTCCTGCTGAGCTGCGGGATGAAGACATGGAGGATGAGAAGTGCTGCTCCATCCGGTACTGCTTCTACTACAGAAAATGCGATGTTGCAGATGATGGGAGCGAGAAGGATGAGCTGTCCTATTCCATCCCCATGCAGATACTCCCGGGAATGAAGCTGGACAATCAGATGGTCCCAGTCATGAGCAGGACTCTTCAGGTCCTAGATGCAACAGCCTGCAGCAGTCCCAATGAGAGCCAGACCCAGGAAATAGATTTAAGGACCTCCAGTTTTGAGGGGAGCTTGGCAAAGATCAACACCCTTCGAGGCCACGCCTACAGCTTTCCCAATGGGTTTCTGCAGGTGCAGCTGGACACCAACGAGCTCCTGACCATCCTGAGGCAGTGTGTGCTGAGCCCTGAGGTCCGGGACTGCAAACCCTACATCTCCCAGCTGGCTGAGTACAAGCAGGAGCTGGCCCTCAAGTTCAAGGAGTTCCGGGCGTCCTGCCGCCGCGTGGCCGCCGTCGACAAGAGTCCCACCCACATGCTCTCCGCCATCACGAGCAGCTTCCAGGTGCTAAGCGGCCTCATCGAGACCTTCGTGAGGCTGGTGTACGTCGTGCGCTCGGAGTCCCAGCGCCAAGAGCTGCTGACGAAGGTGGAGGAGGTGGTGAGAAACTACACCTTCCTCCTGAAGGCTGCCGAGGAGTCCACGGCCAGAACGCTGAGCCACCAGCAGACTGTGGAGCAGCTCGCCCGCCAGTCAGCCACGGTCGCCACTGTCATGAGCACTCTCACACGCTCCCTAAAGACGCTGATCAATAAGTAAAGCCAGCTGTGAAGACCAACAAGCCAGCGTGTGCCAGGCCATGCTCTCAAATCTCACAGGTCTGGTGAGGATGCGATGTCTGCAGGCCCACATTTACCGGGGTTTGCAGTAGCCAAGACACTCTTTGATCTCTGCAGAATGGATGGTTGTGTTGGTGATGGGTTTGAAGGGTGAATTCGTGCCCTGTCACAAGCTGTGCAATCAGCTGGTCAAGGGGCTCAAGCAGCTTCCCTGCTTGTTCCACCACACTGGCTTGCTGGTGACGGTATTTGGGAGGCACAGGCACCCCATCTCCACACCAGTTTGGTTCTGTGGGGTTCTGGGCCTCACTCGTGCAAAGACCTTCGTCACAGTTTGTGGTGGGCCGGTGAGCTATCGGGAGCTGAGCTGAGATCTCCTGGCTTCACTTGGGCAGTCTGGAGCCAAAACAGCGTCTTGCCACGTAAACAACTCTTCTGCCTCCAGGATCTTCCTGGCCCACAAACACAACGTCATTAGCAGCAGAAGGGATCTCTGGGGTGCAAGTCCCTGCTGCTGTGCTAGGGCTTGGGAAGTAGTCCTAGCATGGGCAGGTTGCCATAATCCTGGGACAGGGCTAGGGTACCCTACTGGGCTCTACTCTCACAGCTTAGGCACCAGTGCTCTAGTCCTGAGCACAGGCACTGCCTGTGCCAAAGGCAAGGGCTTAATGCTGGCAAGTGGGGAGGATCCAGGGAACTACAGGCCCGTCAGTCCGACCTCGGTGCCGAGAAGGTCATGGAGCAGGTGATCTTGAGTGCCATCACATGGCACATACAGGTCAAGGGGATCAGGCCCAGCCAGCACAGGGCAAAGGCAGGTGCTGCTTGACCAGCCTGGTCTCCTGCTATGACAGGGTGACTCAGTGGGTGAAGGAAAGGCTGTGGATGTTGTCTGCCTAGACTTTAGTAAAGCCTTCGACACTGTGTCCTACAGCATTCTCCTGGAGAAACTGGATAGATGGAGGGGCCCAGAGAGTGGTGGGGAATGGAGTTAAATCCAGCTGGGGGTATCACCAGTGGTGTTCCCCAGGGCTCAGTGCTGGGGCCTGTCCTGTTTAGTATCTTTCAAGGACACCCTCAGTCAGTTTGCAAATGACACCAGTTTGGGTGGGAGTGTTGATCTGCTGGAGGGCAGGAAGCTCTGCAGAGGGATCTGGACAGGCTGGGTTCATGGGCTGAGGCCAATTGTATGAGGGTCAGCCAGGCCAAGAGCCAGGTCCTGCCCTTGGGCCACAACAACCCCTGCAGCTCCAGGCTGGGGCAGAGGGGCTGGAAAGTGCCTGGGGGGGAAAGGCCCTGGGGGTGCTGGTCAACAGCTCCTGAACCTGAGCCAGGTGTGCCCAGGTGGGCAAGAGGCCAATGGCACCTGGCCTGTACCAGCCATGGTGTGGCCAGCAGGACCAGGGCAGTGACTGTCCCCCTGACTGGGCACTGCTGAGGCCACTCCTCAAATCCTGTGTCCAGCTCTGGGCCCCTCACAACAAGACAGACACTGAGGGGCTGGAGCGTGTCCAGAGAAGGGAACGGAGCTGGGGAAGGGTCTGGAGCACAAGGCTGATGGGGAGCAGCTGAGGGAGCTGGGGGGGCTCAGCCTGGAGAAAAGGAGGCTCAGGGGGACCTTCTGGCTCTGCACAAGTCCCTGACGGCGCGGGGCAGACAGGTGGGGATCGGTCCCTTCCCTCAGGTAACAAGTGACAGGATGAGAGGAAAAGGCTTCAAGTTGTGCCAGGGGAGGTTTAGATTGGATGTAAGAAATATTTCTTCACTGAAAGGGTGGTCAGGTTTTGGAACAGCCTGCCCAGGGAAGTGGTGGAGTCACCATTCCTGGTGGTGTTTAAAAGACATTTAGTTGTGGCATTTGGAGACATGGTTTAGTGGTGGGCTTGGCAGTGCTGGGGGAATGGTTGGACTCAATAATCTTAGAGGTCTTTTCCAACCAAAACAATTCTGTGTTCCTCTTCTGGATGGCTGAATCCATGCTAGAGACCCTGCAAGGAACCCGGATTGATTGATCTTTGACCCCTGCAAGCCAGAAGGTGGGCTAGCAGCTGAGGGGAGACCACTTTCCCACCATTCTCCAGAGGTCGGGTTCATGCCTCCAAGGCTCAGCCCAAACCCTCTCCTATTTCTTTTCACTGTGACCATCAGAAAGGAGCCCCAGATCAGCTTTGACCATGAGCCAGGCAGGGGCTGTCCTCCTTGCCAGGGTGTTGGGGTTCTTCTTCTATCTTCACCAGGCTGACTGCCATAAGAAGCATTATTTAGTTCTGTGAGATGGTTATTTACTTGGACTTGGGTTTTTTTTATTGTTTTGGGGTTTTTTTTTTCACTTCTAGGTGAATGGTAAAATGATTCCTAGTTGTGTTCCTTCCCACCCCAAGGTTCCCCTCCTCCTCCCAGTCTGGTAATAGACATAATCAATGAGACAGCCTTAACTGGTGTTTCCCTGCAGCCACCTACCCTCCAAAACAGAGCAAGGAGAGAAATGCAAGGTCACACATTGCATTGCCCTCACCCTGCCACCCACTGCACTTCACGTCCCGCCGGGATCCCGGTGCCTGTCCCCGTCACTCCCCCTCTGGCTGGGCAGGAGGTCACAGCGTTGGCCTCACGGGAGTGAGGGCAGTTGTCCAACCCAGCCAGCTCGCCCCAGCCCTTGGGGATGATCAGGGATCTCCGTGCGAGCAGTCGCTTCCCATCTCTATTATTTTTTGATAAATATGCACATTCGAAATGTCTTGTTCTTCCATAGGAGCTATGGAAATGCACAAATGTGCTTTTAACATGCGCATCCTTGGAGTGCAATAACCTCCCCTGGCCCACGGCTGTCCTGGACTGGGGCCGTGGCTGTCAGCAAGGCACAGAGGATCCTGCTGTGGGGACAGCCTCCTGATTTCAAGAACCATGTAGCAAATATCCAGTGGAAGAGCCAATTGGGACTTCAGTCCGTGGTGGGCAAGGCCTGTTACAGTGCTGAAGGCTGACAGGGAGACGTGTTTTCCTTTTCCCTGGGAATTACCTAGTATGAAACTCTGAGTTTCTTCTCCCCGTTATGCCTATATCATTCCTCCATAAATCTCTCAGTCTAACACAGAGGAAAATTTTTTTATTGTCTGTATATAGTATATATAAATAAAAAAATATATAAATTATATCTATACACAAATTTATGTCTTGTTTTACAAACAAGAAAGATTAAATATATTAATCTTAATATCCAAACTAGCATTTGTGTCTTTCTTCAAGAACTTCATGGAAATGTGGCTATTCTTAGATGTACAAGACACTGTGTGTAAGCAAAACCTCCTATTTTTGTTATGCAGGTATCTCAGAAAGGTCTGAAATGAACTGTTTGACTTGCCAAGGTCACTTTTGTTTTGTTAATGGCTGTTTTGGTTTAATTCTCCCCCAGAACGGGAAGGCAGCAGCAGTCACCCCTTCAGTGTTGGCACTGGGCACTGTGGCCGTGCTGGGACACCCCCGTGCCCTAAAGCTGGGGAGAAAGGGGTGCTTTAACAAAGCCCTGCCTGATCCCTTTCAGGTGAGCCAAGGTGAGCACCCGCTGACCAGCTCCAGTCTGTGTTTTCACCCAAGCCCTTCCCTGGCTCTTTGCCTGGGCAGAGGTGACAGTGTGGCTGCCATCAGTGGTCTGATGGCTCTGCTGCCCTGTGGGACTGCTCTGGTGTGTCTGCAGGGGAAAACCCAGCAAAGCAGAATGCCAGACGTGGGGAGAAATTGGAGCCAGGCAAACAATTTCCTAGCTACAGATGATATCCAATGTACACATTTTTGCCTGGCACCATGAACTGCTCTCTGTTTATCAGGGAGGAAGGCACTGATGTGTGTTCCCTCTATACACCCCAAAGCCTGCAGGAATTATAAAAGGCAAGTCTAATAAGGATCCAACACAAAAAAAACCCCTATAGGAACTGGGTTGTTCTGTATACGGGGGTTGAATGTGTTGTCTAAAGCAAAGGCGGCAGCACTTGAGACTCACACACGTTCTCTGTGCCTCCAGGCTCGTTATTTTAATCTGCATCACACCATTTCCCATGCTGAACTAACGATGACACTGAATGGGACAAAACCCACCTATTTATAAAGCTGGATATGGATCAAAAATATGGAAAAGCCAAGAGGTTTTCTAACATCCCCCAGAGCCTGAAAATGTTATTGACAGCAGGCAGTTTAATCAGCGATTTCAGACTCGGTGCTTAGTACCATCTAGAGGGCAAGAAGCACACCATCAGAATGTTGTTATTTGTACAGGGACATTATCCAGGAGCAGCCAAATGTCCCTGTGTGAACAGAGGAGCTGGACTGGTGCATACCCCGGAGGATGATGTTGCTGTACTCGTCTTTTAAGCACAGTCCTTGCACTTGCTGGGGACTTGTAAATACTCTCAAAGCAAATGGTCCAGGTAAAACATTCTTGTTAATGGTTCTGAATCACAGATATTTCAAAAAACTGCATCTCAGTAATACAGCACAGAGAATTAAAAGTGTTCTTTTCCCCCCAAATCTAGTTCCCATTTCACTGCCCATCTATTTTATCTCCCTGCAGACTGCCTGGTTCTCATTAAGCATCAACAGTTTTTCACTTCAAAGCCACCGTGCCCCAGGAAGTCAAAGCAAGTTCAAATACTGTGTTGTTTTCAGGTGTGTGTGCACAAAGATAAACCAGTTTTTCTGCATCTCCTCCCACCAGAGCAATCTGCCTGAGAGTGGCAGATTGTGTTTGCTGCCCTTCAGCACCTTCTCAGAGCAAAGCCAGCAGTCCCTGCCCTTCTCACACTGCATTCACCCTGAGTGTTTTGCTGCAGCCTCACAGCTGGTGCAGATTTCCTCCAGGACCTTCCCAGCTCCCAGGAGCATGGCTCAGCCACAGCATGCATGTGATGTCCCAGCACCCCCACAGTCTGCCCCCTCCTTTAATCTCCTCTAATCTATGTCTGCTCTCAAGGAGTTCTCACCAAGGCTCTATCAGTGATGACGGATAGAAAAGGAACAAAATTCAGGCCACTGCTGGTCCCTCTAATGCTCAGGAGACCAACAGAAGACCTGGTGTGCTGGTTTTGCTTGGGTCAGAGTTAATTTCCTTCCCAGCAGCTGCTGTGGGGCTGGGTTTGGTTTTGTGCTGGAAACAGGGCTGGGAGCACAGGGATGTCTGAGTTATCCCTGAGCAGGGGTTACACACAGCCGGGGCCTTTCCTGCTCCTCACCCTCACCACTGAGGAGGCTGGGGGCACGAGGAGCTGGCGGGGACACAGCCAGGACAGCTGATCCCGACTGACCCCAGGGATATCCCGGACCATACGGCATCACCCTCGGCACGTAAAGCTGGGGGAGAAGGAGCAAGGGAAGACATTCTGAGTTTGTCCTCCCAAGTCACTGTTACACATGATGGAGCTTCCTGGAACACCTGCCTGCCATGGGAGGCAGTGGATGAATTCCCTGTTTAGCTTTGCTTGCTTGTGCAGCTTTTGCTTTATCTGTTCAGCTGCTTTGCCAGCTGAGGTTAAACCTCACTACCTGGCTGTCAGGGGTTAAAGTGCCAAAGGCAGAGGCTGGAAAATCAGCAGGCCTCAAGCAGCAGTCCCAAGATAGGTTTTGTGTCTCCGTGGACTTTGCTGGTCATTGTCAGCTGGAGACAACAACTGGGCACCATGGTTGAGAGCACTTTGAACTCTAATCCCCATGGCGGAGCAGACGCATTCTCCTGTCGGGATTTCCATCCTCTCCAAGGTCTTGGCAACACTACACAGGACTTGCAGGAGCCCCAGATACAACAGCAGAGCAGGCTGAATAGCTGGGACCCACTGCTGCTTTCATCATGCCCAAGGGAGCTGACAGTCAAATGGAAGTGAGTAATGTCTAAATTTTACCCTCATTTAAAGCACAGTGTCTGGATTCCTGTGTGAAACATCCTAACAAATTCCTCACACGGGCAGTCACAGTGGGGCTGGGCAGGACACCTATGGCTTTCTGTGGGCATGGGAGAAGTCTGCCAGGGAACACAGGTATCTCAGCCTATTTACAGCACCCAAACATATCTAATATACATGAAAACAGTCTGGACACTTGATAGGAAATTTTCCCAAAGGTTTTTGTGTCATGCTATAATAATTTCATGTCAGGGCATGGGCAGACACCTTTGTCCGACTGCAGCTGCTGCACAACCTCCCAGGCCAGCTGAGATGGTGTCCCTTGCTGCCACTTGTCCCCCACATACAGAATGGATGGAGGGGGGTTTCTGCGGCTGGAATACTGAAGTTATTAAAAAGCAAACACACCGTGCCCAAAGTGGCAGAAATTCCAGTGCTGCCCCTCTAAGGTTTGTTGCCTGTGCCAAGGGCTGGTGAGAAGATGAAAGGGTCATTCTGGTGAGAACATGCACCAGGTCAGGACACTTTACAATGTTTAACTAAATCCTACTTCCGAAAAGCACCTTGGAAATACTCCTAAATCTAATGAATATTCACCTGTTCCTAAGGCAAGACGGCTCATTCCTCATGCTTTAACCTGGGCTCCTTAGAAAGGCACAGTAAAAACGCTGAGTGGAAAGATCAGGAACACAAAGGGAACCAGTCAGGATCCTTTAAAAATGATCTCTAAGTCTGTATTGGTTCTAGTGGAGGCTTGACGATACCATTTATTTCCCAGAGTTTTCGCCTTTTCCTGACAAACGGTGTGTTTTTCCTTGGTGGGTGTGGTCCAGCTATGTCCTGTGTAACTCTGGTAATATTTACAGTGCTAAGGGTGACTATTCTTAAACACACTGCCCCTCTCTGCCAGCCTCTCCTCTCCTTCTGCCCTCATGTCACTCTCTCAGCCCTTTTTGGCATCAGCTTTTCAGCCTTCCAACCTTTTTGGCATTAATTTTTTTTCTCAGCCTCTACCTTCCCATCCATCCTCCCACCCCTTTCTCTGCCTCTACTTTTCTTTACCTTTTTTGACCTCCAAATTTTTCCGGCTCCTACTTTCAGCCACCAAAGCAAAAGGGCAAAGCCCGGTGTTACTTCCATCAAGTGCCATTCATTAACAGAACCGGCTGTGAGGCAGCGAAGTCACAAGGCAACAGAAAGAAATAACAACCCTCAGCCACAGGTTTTTTGCATAAAAATGTGCTCTTGATTAGTGGCTGGTGGTAACTGAGTGGCAGTTGTATGCAGGAAAGTGCCAAGAGGGGGACGAGGGCTACTTGTCTTGATTGGCATCGCCATGAAATTTGATGCTGTTAATGTGCTGCTTAAAACTTCCTGGAAAATGCATTCTCAGCTTGTGACACACAAAGGTATTTCTGATTAATTGCATCTCCTTAGAATCAGGTAAGTGAAAAAGATTTTTTTGCTGTTTGTGTGTTCTCAGGTTCTCCTTAGATGGACGGTAATTTAATTCACAATTTACAGAACTTGATGGGAACACAGCACCTCAGGCTGTGAGCCTGTCCTTTCTGCTTGTCCAGGCCAGCTTGTGCTTGTCCGTACTGTAAACCACATGAAAATTAAATAAAATCCTTTAGACTGAAAGTAAATAAATCAATTTCTTGTATTTTGCTTTCAGAATGAAGCACGCCAGCTGCAATGAGGTGCTTTAATTCTGTATAAGGGCATCCACATAGGAACTGAGACACTCCAATGCACTTCCACGATCTGTGATCATTTTCATGATCTGTGATCATCTCCCTGAGCATCCTTTGACAGAAAACCCGACTCACAAGCCAGTGCGAGTTTGGTTTTCAATGGATGCAACCACAGTCTCTCCTTTCATCCCAAGAACCAGATAAATGTCTCGCTCTTCAAAGCTGCTTCTCCTTGTCCCTGCATGGCCAAGCAAACTGCTCGCAGACAAGCTGAGGCTGAGGAACCTCCCGAGCGAGTTTTTGGCTTTGTTTAACTAAGACTTTGGTGCATTAAGAGCTTCTCCTTAATCAAATCCCTGAGGTTATCCTGTTCCAGGAGCTTTGTGAGTCGTTAGCGGAGGTGGACTTTTGTCCTCAGGAACAAAGCGCTAATCTACAAAGGCACGGTGGAGGCTGAAACACTGAGGGAAGCAGGTGGGTGTGAAAACACACCTGGCCGCCAGCTCAGAAAGGGGAAAAAAAAAAAATATCTATGATTTTACACATAACAAGTTGCCTGTTCCTGGTTTTAGGATTAAGGATTTAATTCCTTTTTTTTTTTTTCTGGTCAGATTTTTCACTCTTCCAAATCGCATCTCTGTGGTGCCGGGAGGAACCTGATAGGAAAGTCACTTCCAAAGTCCTGTGTAGAGAAAGCCAGGCAGGGCTCATCAATGAGAGGCATAATTTGCATATTTAAATATACCCTCTGCTGCCTTCAGCCTCAGGTTCCCAGTGCCTGGCTCAGACATACACTGAGGGGAGCCTGGGATGTTGGGGCACAGAAAACTCTCATTCTGTATACAAGAACAGGGGAGAAAAAACAGAATTTAAAACAAGAGTGAAGCAAATACTTCAAAACCAAGGAGTGCCCCAGACCAAAGTCCAGGAGTCAGCAGTGAATGGCTGCAGTGATGTGGATTCGGGGCAAGAATGTGGCTGCTGGAAATTTGGGAGGTATCCACAAATCCCGTCACTTGAGGCATCAGATAGCCACCCAACAGTGAAGTTTTCTTTACTGCTAAGATTAATTTTGTTTGTTAAGATGATTTTTGTTTGTTGAGATGAGGAATGATTAGCAACAAATTAGAAGCAAAGGGCTGTATTCTTCCTTCCTTATTCCCTGGATTTGCTGTCTGTCACAGCATCTCGCAACTGCTACAGCTACACCAGGAAATAATCAAAATTACCAAGCATCGATATTCCAATTCCATCAATGCAAAGTATGGGAATCAGTATCGATTTTAATCCAGATTAAGCCCAAGTTTAACGACACTGTACAAAGTGTTACAGAAAACTTCCTCAAAATATGGGTTTTATTAACTTACGGGTCTTTGGGGATAATTGCAACAGCATTTGGGGCCAGGAGAGTTGTAAGAAAATAAAAGGGAACGTGGCCAGGCCTCCTTGACAGTGGATAATTTCTTCTGGTTGAATTCTCAAGGACTCAAAGCAAATCAATGTCAAATTCACTGCAGAAGTTTATTGTCTCTCAGACAGTCAGGTAACATGAGGAGGAATTACACAATTGCACGAAAATTCTGGAGAAGTGCTTTGTGGCTTATTTTCTATGGGTGTTTTTTTTGTATATTTATACACATGTGTCAGCCTTCCTCCTTCGCTGTGTGGTGAAAATAACAAGCACAGACAGGGAGTGAAAGGTCACTGATTTGGTGTCATCATTACACTGGACTCGCTGGTTGTTGTGTTTGACAGAAACAGAAATGTGAGCAATTATCAATTCCTGCACTTTCTGTGTTGAACCACACGGCTTTTTTTTTTTTTTTAAGGGTTTATAATAATATATATACAAGCTAAAGTTTGAGTATTATTTCCTTCAAAATAGTGAAGGGTAATTTGAGATAATTAAGTCTTGAAAAAATGACAGGACTATATTGGCCTATTAACAATGACAGGAGAATTTAGAACGAGAATAAACCACTGTAAAAATCACATTGGTGGGATTCTTGGGGGCGTCCTGTGCAGGGCCAGGAGTCGGGACTTTGTAATTCCCTTCCAACCCACGATATTCTACGATTCTATTGTATCCAGGTTTAAAGGTTAACAATCCAGGTTTACAGGTTAAAAACCCTTAAGCACAATGTTTATTGTCGCTAAAGATAAATTCATGTGCATAATGCAGTCACATACAAGCCGATAGTTCATAGAAGACTAATGTGGTATTAGTCTGTAGTTAGCTGTATATATAATTATATATATTTGTAAGATAAATAGATACACACATATATATGTGTATATATATGTATCAATATATAATTTGGTGTTGAATTGGATACAAAATCCCGACTATAACAGTAAAAAAGCCCTCAGAAATTAATCAGCCTGTTAAGATAGCCCCCAGGCGGGTCGCAGCCCTGATCCAAAAATCAAACCAACCCTTGAAGGGCACGGCCGGGCCCCCATCGCGGCCCGTCCCGGGGCACGGCGGTGCCGCAGCGGGCCCGGTGCCACCCGGTGTCACCCGGTACCGCCTCACACGCGGGCCGCCGGGTGACGCCAGCGCAGCGCCGCGCAGGGCGGCGCGGGACGGAC
>VZTF01001765.1:107723-123947 GCA_013397755.1 Cnemophilus loriae
GCCGACCGCCTGGGCCTGGAGCTGGGCAAGGTGGTCACCAAGAAGTTCAGCAACCAGGAGACATGGTGAGGCGGGGCGGGGCGCGGTCGCACTACAGCTCCCGGCAGGCCGCGCGGCGCTGCGGCGCTGGGCACTGCGCGGCCTCCGTGCGGGGGGTGATGGGGGGTGATGTAGTTCGGGGGCCGTGTGGTCGGGCCCAGCAGCGGAGCCGCGCTCGGAGGCATCTCGGAGCGCTCCCGCCGGGCCCCTGCTTCCCCGGAGCTCTCGGGCGCATCGCGCACGTCTCCCGCGGGCAGAGCCGGGTGTTGGTGCGGGACGAGGCTGGGCCGCGGTGCGCCCCGGGAGCCATGTGCGTCCCGGGCCGTGCCTCCAGCGGCCGCTGCCTCACGGCGCCGACCCCACGCGGGCTCCCAGCGCCGCGTCTGGGGCTTCCCCCGCACCCGGGAACCTGCGGGGCTCCTGAACTTGGAGGATTTGTATGACCCGGCCGCTATGGCAAGTGTTGGAGCGGTGGAATTCGCCACCCGGACCTTGACCCCTCCACCCCAAAGCCGCGAGCTGATGGACGGCAGCTCTCAGAGATGCACCTACATTGATTAGGCTTCTTCATGCTTAAATCTAAACTCTGATGGCTTGAGGCTTGATAATTTTGTGCTTAGCACGTAGCTGATACCTTTGAACTACTCTGAGGAGCTTCAGAGTCTTAAAAAGTACTGATAGAATTCTCGAGGGAAGAGAAGAGGCTCACACCTCCGTGCATCCCACGGTGCATTTGCAGTCATGCAGTCTGTTTCCCTCAAGCTCTGAAACCTAACATTCGCCTTGTGTTATGTATCTGTGCTTTAAAAATCTTGCTACCATCCTACGTAGAGCTAAAAAGGAGATTTAAAGTTGTTCAGAGCTCCCGAAGCTTGCTTTAGAGAATGCACTAACCGCGTATACACTGCAGAATATAATATGAAGAGCCTCGATTCCTCCAACCCACTCCTTCTGAAAACAGTAATTTTTCTTCCATGAAAATCCAGGATGTACATGTGACGTACAATATTATGTTTCCTTTGCATGGGTATTGATTGTAAAACGTCAGAGGTAGTACAAAGAGTTGTAGAGGAGTTATAAAAAGTTCTGTTTGATTTACAGCCCTTGCACTGTTCTCATTGTTCTTTACTAACTGCTCTTACCCATCTAGTTGGCTGGCCAGCAGGTTCCTATGTCAGCAGGTAATGTGACTTGAAGACTTGAAAAGCATCTTATTTACCCCAATAAACTGACAGCAGGCGCTTCCCCAAAAGAATAAGACTGTTTTAACAGAATAATTGGTAGACACTTTTATACCGTAAATGTCTTAAATCACTCTAATATTGGAGGTGACACTTGTGTGCTAACTGCTGATAATCAGACACTTCCCCAGCAGAGAGTTCTCATTGACTGAAACTCTCCATGAGAGATGGATGCATCCTGCAAGTCAGCGTACAGTAAAGATGACAGCAGCTCGCTGATGGATATTGAGCAGTAAGGCTATAAATCGATAACAGTCATCAAAAAAAGTTCGAAGAAGAGGTCAGAGAAGGAAATATTAGAATTAGAACTCTACCCTGAGGGGCTGTATGAGTGAAGTGATTTCTTTCCCACTCTGTTTCTGGTGCAGGTGTCTCCATACGTGCACTGGAGCTGGCATTTTGCTGCTGGCAAACAGGACCTTTGGCTTGTATTCAGGCCCTTCAGCAGCAGGGATTAGTGTGCATTGCATCCAGGAGGAAATTAACCCCAAAAGCCTTTCCAGAGTGAAACGCTGGAGTGCTTCTCTGCTGGAGCCAGTGAATGGCTGTTACGACTCTCAATCTGTTAATTGGCTGTGGTGTTGCTTTGGTAGCAGTTTGACCCCACTCTGTCTGGTGACTGGCCATGGTCCTCGCTCCTTTGTACACTGCTGCTTTTAGAGGTGGCTGTGCTTGTGATTCCAGGGGAACAAGGCCTGCTCTGGGGTGTTTACATGCTCAGCTTGTGTTGAGATCAAGAGTACAGGCTGAGTGCTTTTAGCCTTACTGGCTGGACCATTAAATCTGACCAGTGAGCGCTGTGAAATAGCCACTGAGCAAATAAACAGCAGTGTTCCTGCTCAACAGCCTTGATTGTATGCATTGTCACCCACAGACCTTTGGGAATGCAGTGCCTCGGTTGTTCTGGAGGCACAGGTAATGGCTGTGCTTTAATTTGTGTTTGGCTACAACTCTCTTCTCATTGTTCCCAGCGTGGAAATAGGTGAGAGCGTTCGTGGGGAGGACGTCTACATTGTGCAGAGTGGCTGTGGGGAAATCAATGACAATCTGATGGAACTCCTCATCATGATAAATGCCTGTAAGATTGCCTCAGCCAGCAGAGTCACAGCTGTCATCCCCTGCTTCCCTTACGCCCGGCAGGACAAAAAGGACAAGGTAAGGGATGTGGTAAAGGTTTCTGCAGGGAAGTTGAATGCACACCTTGAAAGTCCTGACTGCTGGAGAGATTTAAATGAAGTTTTGTCACCTCCTCTGCATATCCAACCTCTTTTCGGTTCTTTAAACTTCAGGACATTGGACTGCAAAATTATCTTTTCATAAAGATCTAGTTCTTGAAAATATACTAAAGTCTAATCACCAGCTGATGAAAAGATGCAATGTTAATGAGTGCTCCTTTTAGTAACTGCTTGTGAATCACTGCCTGGAAGCAGAAGGCTGACATCTTGATGAAGGAGTTGAACTTGTCTTATGCTGTCTTTTTTTTCTTGTACTAGAGTCGAGCTCCAATCTCTGCCAAGTTGGTTGCAAACATGCTCTCTGTGGCAGGTGCAGATCATATAATCACCATGGACCTGCATGCGTCTCAGATTCAGGTAGGAGCAAAAATCAGGAAAGGACTTAACCAGTTCCGGTCTGAGCCTCTTGACTGCTTTGCCAGCTTTCCAGTCATCTGCTTTTTTTGAGACATAGCAGTGATCAAGACTTGTGAATTTGGGACTGGATGGGGAGGTGGGTAACAGGTTAACCTGTAAATGAAAGTATAGTTGTTCTCGATCAGACTGAGTGTATTGAGTCTTGTGTAAATGAACTAGTAAATGACCACTACGGCTTTGTTGCCACACAGTGACACCCATGTATTCTTCACTAGGCCTTTGAGGAATGTGAGATGGAGAATGGCTTTATCAAGAGTGTCCTTAAATTCTGCGCAGAGCTTTCTGACGCTTAGTATGTTGTCTTGGAGAAGTGAGCAGTTAGTTCTGCCCTCAGGTATCCTGGCACAGCTGCTTTTGTGGGTTTAGTTGACCAGGACAGTGATCTGATAGCTTGCTGCTGGCAAGATGGGCAATCCCACTTGTATCCATCCAGTGCCACCCTCCCACACGAGTTGGCTTTGGTTCTCTCCCAAGCTGGTGGTGAATTGAAAATCATTCTTAGGCTTTGTTGGCTTATGAACAGAATATCTCACAGAGCAACTAAAGTCTTGACCTGGGCTGTGTAAGAAAACTGGCAAGAATATTTGCCAGGGAGAGGAGGGGCTGCAAGCTCAATTTGATTTTGTTTCTCTCCGCCTTGAGCAAGTGCTCAAGACCAAGAAACCAACTCCCTGCAACTGAAAGGGGTGTGGCAGAGGGAAGGATGTCTGTGGTATTGCTGCAAAGGGTAAGGTAGCTACTGCCTGGTGAAGTAGATGGGCTGGCTGTCGTTTTAACAGTTGGAAGGGCAGTCATTCACACTTCAGTAGGATTTGCCCAGAAATACTGTCTCAGATGAAAAAAATCTGTGGGGGTATAGTTGAGAAGATTCTCAGAAAGAGCATGAAATAACTGAGCCCAAGGGAGTCCCCCACTTCCTTAAGGGCTTGGAGTTGATGTGTGCCATAGGGCTGACCTTGCACCAGCAGCAGTGGTGAGATTTAATGGGATAATTTGTGCACATGTGCTTCCAGCATCTGGCTGGTTTCAGCCTGGTTCTTGTAGCTGCTGTTGCTGAGCACAGAAGGAATGATGGTGAGAAGGGTCTGTTACCCTGTACCTTGAAGCATTCCTCAGGAGTAGCTGCCCCTCACTCTCCTGCTGGTTACTCCAGGGTTAACTTCTGGCATTTAGTGACCTGTGAGGTTTGGAGAAGACTGCAGGGTCACTGTAAAGTTATGGAACCAGCTGCATTAGTTTAAAGACAGATGTTACTCAAGCCTATTTTGTAGATGTGAGCAGTTTGGGTAATGAGCTTTAAAGACTGCCTGTAAACAGGCAGCCAGCTGCTCTGGAAATGAGTACATTTGATGCAGGCTTTCTGCAGCCCCCAGGACAGAACTAGTTTCATTTTGTGGAGGTGTTAGATGTAAAGTGTTATTTATGCTGCTGAACTATTTCTGGCTCTGAAGACTTCTTACATTACTCTTCTGTGTATCCCAAAGACTACTGCCCTTATATCAAGGGAAGTAAAAAGGAAAGCTGAAAGCTGTGGAAAGGTGATGACTGTGTGCCTGATCATATAGAATGCTTCTTAAAACTGTTTCTGGAATTGAGCTTTTCAGCTACATCTGTTCCTGTTGTTTTCCTTGCAGGGTTTTTTTGATATCCCTGTTGATAATTTATATGCTGAGCCTGCTGTGCTGAAATGGATCAAAGAGAATATTCCAGAGTGGAAGAACTGCACCATTGTTTCACCAGATGCTGGTGGAGCCAAGAGGTAAGCTGTCAGACAGGTAGCTTGAGATGCTGCTTCTGTGTCTACTTCAATTCCTAAGAATACTTGTGACCCTATTTTTAAAACATGTTCCTTCTGCCAGTCTGCCTTCTCTCAGACAGTCTGGGACAGCTGGTGAAGAGCGGTCAGATATTCTTCCTAGGGAATGTTTAGAAGGTTTCTTGGGCTACATGGAGGCTTAAATAGCTTCTAGAATCGCAGCTGCATAGGTAGGAATTGCACAACAACTACATCCCTTGGACTAAACCAATTTGTACAAGAGTATTTATGCCAGTTGAAGGAGGAAATAGTGTAGCTCATACCCCTGTGCCAAGGCAAGGTTACTGCTGATGGTTAATGATACATTTTTATCAGGGTGCTTTCTTTGCAGAATTAAACTTAATCTGTTGAGGCATTTTCTTACTTTATTACCCTGGATTTGAATATCTAGCTGTGATTTAAGCCTGCTGCCACTCTGAGAACAAGGAAGATAAATGGTTCCTTTCCAAAAAGCAGCAGCATATGTTATAACACATTTCTATTTTGATAATCCGACAATCTCCCATCTCCCTGCAGACAGACATGCCAGTTTGTGGGCAGCTCAGAATGTTCTCAGGTGCTTTTGAGGAGAAACTAGGCTATTCCTTGATGCTTCTGTCTGAGGGCTACATGTGAACAGTAAAGAGACACAGACGTATTCTTTAATTCAGGACCGTCACACCAAAATGTTGGTGTGCGCTGATCTGATTCACACGCCTCAGAATGTTTTAAGTGATGAGTTACGAACAGCCAAGAGACGCTGACACTGTAGGTCACTGTATGTCTTCTGTAGCTCTGCTGTGGTCCATGGATTGGGCAAGACCTTCTGTATATTCAGCTATTTCTGTAGCATGTTACATAACACAGTATATGAAGTGCCAAACCAGCCAGATATAATCTGACTCATGAAAAAATCTGCTCAAAAGCCTCTTATACTGAAATGTGTCGATCGTGGCTGGTGCAGTACTTTATGGAGATATGCAAAGCCAAATACTTCAGTTGAGTTTAAGTCTTGTATAGGACCCCCAAGATGATAAGTCTGATCTAGTAGGGCTAAGAGTCTACTTATCTCAAGTGTAAAATTTCTTGAGGGCATGTGTGTTTTACTCCTTCCACTCTTAATGCTTTTAAACTCTTTACTATTCATCAGTATCAATATATAAAGTTAAGATCCCTCTAGTAAAGTAGTTCTGCAGTCACTTTAATGGAAATAAATGTGAGGTGGTGTATTTGCAATTTCTGGATGTGTAATCCTGCCCCAGTCTGTGCCAGTGCTTGTGTGCATGATAACTGAGTGCTTACAAGAGTGACAGTAGAGCCCTGTCATAGCACAACTTAAGCCTTTCCAGTGTAGTGTTACAAAGATGACAACTTTCCAAGTGTTTGGATCACTTCAAGTTTGCTGACCTTGCTGGTTAAGGTTTGTTTTCAGCTTAAATGCAAACTAGTTTACAGTGGTCATTATGAAAGATGAGATCTATTTGCTGCCACGGAGAGAGATTAGATCAGAGATTGCAGGGAAACTAAGGTGGCAGAGTGCCTTTTATTAATTGCTTGGGAGCAGTAGCAGATGTGGTGACAGCGCCTCTTAGTGCAGCGTGCTCGATATTGAAAGAGCTTTGACTGAAGCTGCCGTGTGGAGTTAAGCGTTGTTTGGAAACTGTTCTCTCTTCAGAGTGACCTCCATTGCAGATCGGTTGAACGTAGACTTTGCCCTCATTCACAAGGAGCGCAAGAAGGCCAACGAGGTCGATCGCATGGTGCTGGTGGGAGACGTCAAGGACAGAGTGGCCATCCTGGTAGATGACATGGCAGACACGTGTGGCACCATCTGCCACGCCGCAGACAAGTGAGTGGGACCGACTGCTGCCTTCCCAACCCAGGAACCTGCTCTTAGTGAACAGTGTGTAATGAGTTAAGCAGATTATTTGCATGACAAGTTTTACAAAGTCTCATGCAGTTTCTTGATTATTCACGTCATACAAAGTAAGGAAGAAAACCCAGTCAAAGTTCTCGCAGTGGGAATAGGTAGAAGACCATGGTGTGTTGTTTTTTGCTTGATTGGTTGGTTTTTTTAATTTGAAAAAGGTCTGTGTTGAAAATGGACCATCACTGAACATGCCAGGTAGAACTAAGTGTTGTCTGGTCCATTAGCTGATTTCATATTAGAAATAAGCTTTTCAAACTTTGATATCATTCATGCCTTTTACATATGCAAGACTGTTAACTGTTAAATACAGAATTAAATATTAGCACAGTATTTCATACTGTATTAAACACAGTATTAAAGTATTAACACAGTATTAAATATCTGCTACCTTGTGTAAGCAAAAATTACAGAAGGTGATTTGTATGATCTGTTCCAAATATTCCAGAGCTAAGAACAATGGGGTTTTTTCAGCGTGTGCTTTGTCTGTGCTGGATTTCATGGTACTTGTAAAACTGTTTTCTTCCCCCAAGTCAATAGAGAGGGGGAATCAAAGGTGGCCTGTCCCCTAAGCACTGTCTCCTGTCATGCTTACCATGTGCCCTGCCCTAATGTCAGCTTAATACTTGCTGAGAATTACTCATCCTTCTCCTTCACTCCCCCGTTGCAGGCTCGTGTCAGCTGGAGCCACCAAAGTTTATGCCATCTTAACTCATGGGATCTTTTCTGGGCCAGCAATTTCCCGGATCAACAATGCCTGTTTTGAGGCAGTTGTAGTCACAAACACAATACCCCAGGAGGACAAGATGAAGCAGTGCCCTAAAATCCAGGTGAGTATCTGTTTTCTGTCACTCCTGGGCAGCGGTAGCCTTGTCTGTTCACCTGTTGGGGGTGAAAACCCCACAATGCTGTGTAGTGCTGGTAGTGGCTCTGTTGGTACTGCTATCAATGTTGTCTAGTTCTCTCGGCCCTATTGCTGTGGGGTAACAGACATGTTGCACTGATACAAAGCAGCTTCTGTTTCAGCTTGTCTCAAACAGTTCATTAAAGGATCTTTTTGTCAGGGCTTGTTTTACCTAGATCAGGTGTCTGACTTAATGGGGCCACAGTGTAGGCAAGTAGTTGGATGTGTGCCCTTTGGAGGAGTGATGTGCTGATGACGTGTAATGCGGAAACAGGAACTTCTGATGTTGGTCCTGACAGCTTTGTTGTGTATCTGTCACTTTATGCCCAGTTATAAATAGCCCCTTTGCCATCCACATGAAAGCTAAAAGCTGATCATGAGCCCCAGAATCTGCTGTTCAGCCAGTTCTCAATCCACTCAACCAGTGTACACTTCTTGAGTTTGCCTGTGAGGATTTTACGAGAGACAGTGTCAAAAGCCTTGCTGAAGTTGACAATATCCACTGCTCCCCCCTCACCCATCCAGGTAGTTGCTTCATCATAGAAGGTGATCAGGTTGGTCAAGCATGATTTGCCTTTGGTGAATCCATGCTGACTATTCCTGATCATGTTCTTGTCATCCATGTGCATAGAGAAGGCCTCCAGAATGAAGTGCTCCATCACCTTTCCAGGGATTGAGGTGAGGCTGACTGGCCAGTAATTCCTGGGTTGTCTTTGCTTTCTTCCAGTCCTCAGGCACCTCCACTGATCTCCAGGACCTTTCAAAGTTGATCGTGAGTGCCTGGCTGTGATGTCTGCCAGCTCTGTCAGTACTCACGGATGTATCCCATGAGGGCCCATGGACTTGTGGAGATCAAATCTGCCCAAGTGTCCTCTAACCCAGTCCTCCCTGACTAAGAAGTCCTCCTTCCAACATTCCCTTACCCTGGTCTCCTGCTTGTCAGTGCAGACCGATGCAAAGAAGGTGCTCGCTAACTGCCTTCTGTGCATCCTTTGTCACCAGGGTCCCCCTTCCCTCTACTAACAGGCCCACATTATTCTTAGGTTTTTACAAATACATCAATAACAAAAGGAAAACAATCCTTGTTGTCCCTGACATCCTTGGCTAGATTTAATTCCAGATGGGCCTTGGCTTCACAGCACAAATATCTAGGACACAGGCATTTGGAGTAGTTCTGGCACTACTTAGACTCAAGCAATACTGTGGTGTGAGTGTAGAAGCTTCCCCACTACTGGGCTGCTGGTGAAAGGGAAGCTGAACAGGTTGAAGCTGCAGTCAATTTTAAGCTGCTTTTGGAAATATGTTATAAGCTGATTGCAAGCTGCTGTTGGGTTGCACTTCTTTCAGCACCAACTTCTGGATGATACTCCTGCAACATCTAAAACATGTCTGGTGCTTCACCTTGTTTCCAGGCTCCACACAGCGGCTGGTGTAGCCAAAATGTTAAACTGGCAACCTCTATGTAAATAGCTGTAGCCAAAGATTGCAGTGGAGCAGTTTTCCAGGCTCTCCTTTAATACCTCACTTTTACACACTGATGTCTGATGTTTGATGTTGAGGAACACAGAGCTAAAGGATTTGTCACAAGTCACAGGCTTTACTCTGCAGCTTGTTGATTTTTAGTTCTCTTCAGAGACAAACTATCTAGAAGATAAAAAATATTAAATATGGTTTTCACTTGGTTTCCTTAATGCCCCACGAATATGGTGATTCTTACTAGACTACATATATCGAAATGCCTTAGCTGTGGGGATTCAGAGCTGGGATTTGGCTGAGACTCAACTTTCCCTCCTGCTACCTGTCTGACCCCACCAGATGGAGCCAGCACAGCGCCCAGGAGCTGAGCTGCAGCACAGCAGCTTCATCCCTCAGACTGCTGGCAGCAGTGGTAAAACCTCTTGGCTCAGGGGAAATGATTTCATCTTGATTTAGACTGCCCTAACTTCCCTGCACAAAGTGAGTAAGAAAGTCCTGTGGTAAACAGACTGAGCCTAGGGAGTCTGAGCAAAGCAAGGCGATGGTAGACTGTAACTCTGACAGACCAACTACAATATTTGTAGTGCTGTTTGTAGAGTATCTTCAGGTTTATATGTAATTAAATCCTAATCCTGTGTAGAAGTAATTTGTCTGCATCTGGCATGTTATAAATGTGGGTGATGAGTTTATTCTTTAGGTTCTCCCTGACTTGCCAGCCGTTCTTTCAGGCTTGATGCCTTTTCTCAATGGCACTGATGCATCTTTCTTCCCTTCCAGGTGATTGACATCTCAATGATCCTTGCGGAGGCCATCAGGAGGACTCATAATGGGGAATCTGTTTCCTACCTATTCAGCCATGTCCCTTTATAACAACAGATGTCAGCTGCTGCTTGTATGGCTTTTTTTTTTAAAACCAAAAGTTGTTCAGCTTGTTGTAAAGTTCAGTAGAAGACTCTGCTTGTTCCAGTGCAGTTCTCCACAGCTCCTGCTTAAGTCAGGCTTACTGGCTCTGTTCCCAACACTGGGAGGCTGGAGGGGGAAAGCTCATCTCCAACTCCAACAGCCAACTCCACCAGCACCCCCGTGCATGGAGCTGATCAGTAGCACTGACTCAATTCTGCAGGTCTGTGGAGAGCAGGACTGACACATGGCTAATTGCCACAATTATTTTGAGGGGGGGAGGGAGAGGGTTTGTCTGTGGGGGCAGGGTTAGATGATCTGGCATGCGCACCCTAAATTGTTTGGGAAGTAGAGCTCCCTAGGACATGTTGATCTAGATCTACAGCAAGAGCCCAAGAGACTGCTGGCTGTCTTACCACTCTACCTGACAGAGCCCTTGGAGAGTGGTGGGGAAAGCTTGTGTCTTGGCCAAGCTTGACCCTTGGTGAAGCCCTGGGAGACACATAGGAGGTGGTTCTGCTACAGCTTCCTCCCATGAAAGGAGATCAGTGTAGCTTGCAAACTTGAATTCCTCTTAATTGTTGATGAAATTAAATGCCCTTTAGTGTGCTACACAGCAAAGTGAGGGTGAGAGCAGAGTCTGTGCAGTGCTGTGTTAGCTTAGTGGGGAAGGTGCATCCTGGACAAGGATTCTTTTCTGAAAACTCTGACACAGAGAACTTGTGATGGTTGTGTGCTTTGGTTTCTAGTGCAGGCTAAAACCAGCTTCTCAATTTCACAGCTTCCCGTTAGCCTTGCTAGCAAACCAGAGGACTGCTGTCATGTACTGCAGCTGCACCTTGATCTGCTGTGCAACCTCCTGACCCTTTTTTTTACCAGTACAGTAGTAAACAGAGCCTCTTTATCCAACAGCAGCAGGGTTGTTGCATCTAGCAAGTGCCTGCTCAGACGCTGGGGTGACCTGAAACACAACAGCTTTGTGTCCAGCTGGCTCAGCCTCTCATTCATTGCCTGTTACAGTCCTGCTATCCTGCAAGTTACTGACACATTGTTTGTCCTGCTCATTGTCTGCCTTTCCTTGAAAGCGTTGCTTCTTGCAAAATACCTTAAGCCAAGGAGCGTTGCAGGTTGCAGGACAACAAAACCTGAAGGAAGCCTTGGAATGGGGCGGATGCTTCTCAGGAGTGTTTGTGGCAATGGGTTGAAGAGGCTGGTGATACATAATACTGGGAAAACTGCAGATTTAACACCAACCTGACAGGCCACAAAGTGCCTGAAAGAAAAATACCAAAACTAGAGCTGACTGAGGCTCTTGGACGTAATAAGTATCATCTGAAACTTGAATACTTAGAAAATGTACCAGACAATCGTATGGTAAACTGCTAAGTCTCTCTTGAACTCTTACGGTTTATAGACCAAACTGTTTTATTCTGGTTTTGTTTTGGTTTTTTGGGGGGGTTTTTTTGTTGTTGTTTTTTTGGTTTTTTTAAATAAGCACTCCTCTTTTATTTGTTTTTGAGCTGGAGGAAGGGAAAAAGGGAAAAGAAGGAACTTGAAATTACTTTCGAGAGTAACCAGCATGGCTTTGAGAGGCTGGGGGCTGGGGTATAAGTGGAACTAACTGAAAGATGTGGTTAAAATCTAGGGAAGTACTTCTTTAGTTGTGCCTTTTACTGAAGACTTCTCTCCCTTCCTAAACTCTTGTCCTGTGGCAACGTTAACACTTCTAATAGTGTAGAGCTTTTCTTTTTGTATAAGAATTGCTGTTTGTCTGGACACTGTGCATCTCTTGCTTCTTTGCTTTGCATCCTGCACTGAGCTCTCCTGAGAGTCTGTGATCCCACCTCCTGTATGGGAGCCCCTGCTGCCATCCTGCTGCTGCTCTGAGAGCCAAAAGCCAGGACATCAGAGCAGCGCTGGGAGGATTTTCAGCAGCATTTGTGTTTAAAGTTAAGACCTGATGAAGGAATTAAACTTTTATTTAAAAACCACAGCCTCTGCCTGTAAGTGCTTCTAAATATCTTAAGTGACATGAATATTCTGAGCTGGATCATTTTAAGGGCAGATCATGAAGTAATTTTATTTGGAAAGGACCTTGGAAGGTCATCTGGATTAACCCTTGTGCATGTGGCCAGCTGTTGGGGTTCAGCTTGGCTCTGCTCACAGTGCATGGAAGAAAAAGCACGGGACCAAGCACTGAGCAATTGCTTTTGTCCATATTTGATTTCCCTGGACTTAATTGTTAGAGGTGGTAGTGCAGCTTCTCTTGTACTGTTCAATTATGTATCTGAGCAGATTTGTTCACATAATGTTCAGGTGGGGGAAGCTTGAATATTTTAACAAGTACAAATGAAGAATTTGTAAGTGTCTTGCACAAAGCTGATGATCAGAGACAGCAGGATTATGTCCTGACAAGCACTTGTTCTGACTAAACCCTGATCCTTTCTCATTGTGTGTTGCACATGGGAAGGTATAAATGAAGTCAGAAGGATGAGATGGCCGGTCTAGACAAAGGTCCTTGGCTTTACAAATAGACTTCCTAGTCTAGACTGAACATGAGCATGGCCTCAGGCAGACATTTGCTGAGGATCACAATTGTCGTCCATCTGTTAAAATGTCTTGCAGTACTGGCCAGTGAATAAGTGAAAAAAATTGGTGGTTTTTTTCCCCAAATAGCAGGGTAGGTGCTGTGGGTCTTGTCAGGATGATGTGGCAGATTTCACCTTCCTTTGATAAGAAAGCAGAACAGAGCTTTACGGCCATTTGTACACGGGAGACCATTGCTATTAGTGAGTATATAATGTTTTCTTAGTTACTTTAATAAAACCAGGGTTTCAGGTTGGGAGAGGACACAGACTTAATGTGCTGTGTGACACTGTAGCTCTTAAAAAGGATGGGAGATACCTCCTTGGGACAGTTCTCACACCTGTGCAAAGCTACTCTGCTCTGAAATCTTCAGATCAGAAGGGATGGAGACTTAACCAAAGTCTGGAGGTGAGCTGTGGGGTGTCTTAGGCTTTCCTCAGAGCTGCCTGAGTTACTACTGTAGAAAACAAGTTATTCCCCAGGAGAAAATCTCAACCGGGTCATTTGCTGTGCTCCTGCAGTTGGAGGTGTGGAAGAGCAGGACAGACAGAGCTCCAGCAGCTCCCTCTGCCACAGGCACATCTGGACTGTGGCCACAGGTGTGAGGATGCTGGTATTGGTGCCAGTAGCCATCTCGTGCCTGTCTGCTGCCTGCTGTTAATTCAGCAGGAACAAGGAGCACATCAATCACTAGTCCTGTATCAGCCCCACTCACCTGCCTGGGTACCTGAAACTAATGCACAGGGTGGGAGCTGAGCTTACCAGGTGTGCCTCGCAGGTAGCACGATGTGTCCACTGTTTGAAGAAAAATGAGACACATCTCAAAATAATTTGCTGGCAGCTCCCTCCTGCCTTACGGATGTAAGGAGGTCTCCTAGAGTCAGTGTTTCTGTGAGCTAAAGAAAGCAGCACCTTGTCTTGCTGCTGTTGGGCAAGGGGAAAATGGTGTTAGCAAGCCCTTCTCTAAAGTGCAGCAACATCCACAGGAAGAATGAGCCCTCCTGTTGCTGCCTTCCCGGGGTTCTCTGCTCCTGCCCTGATGGATGGGAAGGGTTGTGGCAGGAGGCTGGGGTAAGAACAGGAGAAAGTGCTCTGGCCCTGTGGAGTGGCTCAGCCTGGCAGCTGCCATGGTGGTGCCCTGCAGGTAGATGGGTCAGGAGGCTGAGAAAAACCTCTGATCAGAGAAAACTTCCTGCCTCCTTCACCTACAGGAGAATAAGGCCTTCCTGGAAATGGCCATCGGGGAGGCTGTATCAGCCCTGGCAGCCTCATTCTGTGCGAGATTTAAAACCCATCTAAAATGGCTGGCAGTCATTCTGTGCTATTTCAGGTCAGGGCTGTTTTTGCTTTCTCCCTATCTGTCGATGTCTCAGTTCTTTTGTTATAAATTATTGAAAGCAGAAATGCCAAAAGACGTAAGAAAGAAGCTGGTTGTGCAGTTACAGGAGGCTTTGCTAATTTGTCAGGGGGAAAAGCTCTTGCTGGGATATAAGCTCCTTTCTGGTTCTTTGTGCAAGATGGGTTTTAGCAGCTCCCCAGCAGCAGCCCCACCTCTCCCCTGCTGGCAGTGCACAGGGTTGGCTTTAAAGCTGCTCTGGTCGTGGTTTGTACGAGTGTGGTGGTGTCTGTGTGGCTCGAGGAAGGGGGAGCTCCCCTTCCCCTGCCTGCGTGGCCACCGTGGTGGCTTTGTGCCCAGACAAAGACCCGGGAGTTGCAAAGTGCTGCAGCATCGGGAGATGGAACACATTGCCCAGGGCTGTGCCTTGCCTGTGGTGGGTGCAGCTGGTCTGCTGAGGGGTTGGGAGGATGGTGAGCAGGTTTTTGGGTGCAGCTGGTGCTGGCGAGGGGCTGTGCACAGGCAGGGTGGGGATCAGGTTCTTTCGCACTCGCTGCCTGCCAGGGACAAAAGCTACGTCAGACTGCAGCATCCACAAAGGAGAAGCATGTGGAGAACAGGCAGGCAAAGGGGGAAGCTGAGGGGAAGGTGAGCACAGCCAGAGAGTAAACACATGGTAAAACACTTGTCTGACTATTTGCATGAAGGCAAAAAGGATTTCCTGTGTTCATTTTGAAACTGCATGGATGTTTTGGTTCTTGCTGGCTGTGCAGGAAAGATGAGCCTTTTCTCACTGGGGCTGGGCTGTGTGATGCAGGGCTCTGCAGGGTGGGTTTGAAGGATTCTCGTGAAGGCAGCCCTGCCTGGGCTTGCAGCTCCTGGCTCTGTGGCACTCTCCAAACCTGGCCCTGCCGGGGGCCGCACCACCCAATCAGAGCTGCTCTGAGAGCAGCCTGGCCTGGAGCTTTGCCTGCAGCTTCTCCCTCCCTCCCTCCCCCAGGCACAGGGACAGGAGGCTGTTTGCCATCCAGACTCCTCTTGGAGGAGCAACCTGGCCTTAGATCTTGGCCTTTGCCTTTTCAGCATTTGCCAGCTCCTGGCGCTTCTTGAATTCAGAGCCCATATTCTGGCTGGAACGAGAAGGTGCCTCAGGGCTTGCGGCAAAGGGCCACCTCCGGCCATGACCTGCTGTCGCTGGATAGCACCAGTCCCTCCTGCCAAGACGGCAGTCGTCTTGCTAAAGAACACAAAGCAAGTGTTCCCTCCGGATTGCTGGGGATTTTCTCTGCAAAATCTCCAATAAGCCCTGAGCGAAACCCAGAGGCTGGCAGGGCAGGAGGAGGTGGAGGTGAGAGCTGCTGCAGCACAGCTGCTACCCCTGGTGCTCTGTAACAGGTTCCTGCTCACCATGGCACCAAGATCTCTGCAGAAAGGTTTTGGCAAGCCTCATCTGCAGTCAGGATACTTTTTCTTTTGCCTCCCCCCCTTCCCCTCATTCCCTTCAGCACCTACAGGACTCTCCTGGCCCTCTACCCCCTCTCTATCCTGGGGGCCAGTATGCAGGTGCCCCCCAGACTGCCACTATCCCTTCTGCTGGGATCAGATAGGCTGCCTGCACTGCCCCTTGGCTTTTTCCCACCGAAGATGTTTTTTCCACTTGCACACCAGCCCATCTGCACAGTTTGGGCTGCTCCCCAGGCTTGCTGCAGCCAAGCAACAAGAGCCTATGAGTATGGTCAGCTTCTTGCCCACCCATGCTGCTTCTTTAGTGACCAGATCTCCCCACAAAGTGCTGTGGCCAAAGACAGTGTAGACAGACATGAGCTGGGCACAGTGGCCAAGCATCTCTAACAGGTGTGAGAATAGGGTGCTGGGTTTCGCCCAAGGCTTGCTTTATTCAAGTTCTGCTTCAGCAGCGGGAGCATCCCTGGACACACACAGGCCACTGCTGCCTCCGTTGCTGTGGGGCACCTGCTTCTGGTGGGGGGGTTGAGGCTGGGACAGTGGCTTTGGAGTCATCTGGTCTCATGGGGACCGGCCTGCTGCCCCTCACACCTGGCACCCAGGAGAGTGCGCAGGAGGGGCAGTGGCAACCATGCCCGTATGTGGGAGCCGCAGGAGCTGTGTCCGTGCGCGTGTGAGGTGCTGTGTGCCCCCTGCCCGTGTGTTTTGTGAGGGGGTGTGTGACCCGTGTCCCCGTTCCCGGGGCCCCCCTCATTCCGCGTCTCCCTCTCTCGTTGTCCGCCCCCCTCCCTCACGCCCCTCACGCTCGGTCCCGCTCGCGCCCCCCTCGCGCGGCACGGCGGGAGCGGCCGCCCCCTGGCGGGCCACGCGCTTCCCGGCGGGCGCGGCGGGCGGGCAGCCAATG
>VZTF01001765.1:124317-163754 GCA_013397755.1 Cnemophilus loriae
CTCGGCTGACTGCGGCGGGGGTCTCGCAGGCAAAATGTGCGACAAACCAGACCTCTCGGAGGTGGAGAAATTCGACAAGAAGAAGCTGAAGAAAACCAACACGGAGGAGAAGAACACGCTGCCCTCCAAGGAGAGTGAGTGCGGGGCCGGGGGCTGGCAGGNCGACCGGCGGGGCAGTCCCCTCGGGGGCCGGTCTTGGCCGAGGTATTCGGGGGAGGGGGGCGGTTTGGTGCGGCAGGGCTGTGGCCCGGAGAAAGCCAGAGGCAGAGGTGTGTGCAGCCCGGGGCAGCGGGCATGGGCACTCGGGGAGGGCTGTTGCGCCGAACTGNGAATGGACAGACAGACAGGTGCCCGACTTGCTGCCACGTACACGTGCGGCTTGTCATTTTCTAACTTGACTGTTAAACCACCCCGCTTGGGGTCAAACCACAAAACTGGGCACCAGGGCCTGAGTGGATCCTCTGAAACCTTCTCCAGCGCGTGCCTCCACAAAGAAAAAGCACTAGAGACTAATGGGCCTCTATTCTCTTGCAGCTATTGAGCAGGAGAAGGAATGTGTGAAGTCTTCCTAGAGAGAGATTGCCTGACAGGAAGAGCGACTACTCAATTATTTTGCTTTGAAATGAATCATGTGGGTTTTTTTAAATTTACATCACGTACATGTATAGAAAACAGCTGTATCACCTAACACACTGTACCACTTTGCTGGCAGCTTTGGCAGGTGGGGGGACAAAGCGTGGTCCTCTCAGTCCATCAGTAGCCTGACCTGATGCCATCTCTGCTGCTCAGCTGCCTCCTGTGACAGCACTGATCTTGCTCTGATGTAGTGAGGAGATGAGCAAGGGCCATGGAGGCTTCTGGAGATGGACCCTTTCTGCCTGGGGGAGTGGGGAACCAACCTTTCTGGCCTCACCTCCGGCCTGGGTCTGTCTTGCATATTCTTCACTGACAGTGTTCTGTAGCCTCACTCACAGTTTTTTGTCTTCCTTGGGGGAAAATGAGAAGTTTATTATAAAATAAAAAATTGTAATGATCTACCTATGGCTTGTGGCTTCTTCCCTGGCAAAGGTTCTGGCTGTAGCTTGGCTTGTCCTAGAGGGTGGGGAGGTCTCTGTCTGGTGCTGCAGCCGTGCTGGCTGTTCAGTGTTGCTCAGAGGGTGATGTGGGATGGTTCCCTGCAGGGTGAATCCAGCTTGGTGTTTGCTTGGGGCTTGGTTCCTGGGGGAACTGGGAGGATTGCTGGCATGACCGTGTCCACTGTGCTCCACCACCATTGTGGTTTCTTGGTGCATCTAAAAGTAGAGGCTAACCCGGGTCTTCCTGCCCACGTGAATGCTGAGCCTCCTGCCTTGGAAAGCTTTGTATCTCCTGCCTAAAACCTTGTGGAGCTGGGCTGGTGCCTTAGCACGGCTGGAGGTGCTGGCAGTGGGGATGCTGGCCTGGGTCCTGCTGGTGTGGTGGCCAGGCCAGTTCTGCCCACCCAGTTCTTGGAGCACAGTTCTGGCACTGCCCTTCGGTCCCCCTGAGCCAATCTCTGCCCCTACCCTTGAGTGAAGGTGTTTTTTGCAGCCCTGTAAGGATGGGTTTTAATGCAGTAAATCCCTTGGGCAGTCTCTGGGCTGATCCCAGCCCTGCCTTGCAGGGGTGGAGATCCCTGGGTCCTGCAGTTGGCCGCCAGCACAGTGTGGGTGAGCTCTGGCAGTGCCTCCAGGTCTAAGCTGAGGCTTTCTGGCTACTGCCAGGACTTCCTCACCTCCATCTGGCCTGCAGGGTCACTGAACAGACCAGGCCACTTATGAAGGAGGTGGAGGCAGACTAGCCAAAACTTGCCAGCTAACAGTTTTGGTCAGTGTTCCTAATGAGCCTGGTCAGCTGCGGATAAACACGGGGCTGTTGTGCCTGTCTGGACATGGTGCCTATCTGCCTGATGCCTCCACCCACGCTGCCTGCCAAGGACTGCAAATAACACTGCCTAAGCGGTTGCCACTGCCTCCACCCCTTAAAAAGCAGAATTGAAAGAGCTGCAGGTAAGAGTTTGGTGTTCATGTGCTGTCCGGGCAGCATATGGGGTTTTCCATGGGGTGAGGGCAGTGGGGAGCAATGCAGAGGCCCAGCTGGGGCTGCTGCTATGTTGGGCTGAACACTGGGAAGCCCAGCACATGCCAGGGTGGCTGTGCCCCTTCAGCACCCTGATGTCCCTGGGACAGAATCCTATCCTGGGTGTGGGAATCTTTTCCCAGTGCCAACTGCCAGGGTGGTTTGTCAGGGTGAAAATGTGTCCCTGCTCAGGGGTGGATTTTCTCATGGAGCAGGCTCAGGCAGGTAAAGCCAGCCTAAACCCTTTCCCCATCCCTGAGAGCCAGAGCCTGAGTTGAACCAAGTGAAGCTTTTGGGATGGAAACACAAAGTGGCAGTACTGATCTCCCGTCCTCAGTGCTGCTTTTGGGGATAGGGAGGTCTCACTGGCTGCCCAGAGCACTCTGGCTGCTCCTGACACCGCCCCGGTGCCTCTCCCCGCTACATGCTGCAACGGGCCCCTCTGCGGGCATGGAAAAGCACCAGGGTAAAGCACCAGGGTACTTATCTCTCCCTGAGTCACATGGATGTCTGCAAGGCCACAGCAGGAGTGTCCCTTCCCTGGCACTGCTGTGCTTACAGTAACTTCCCCCTCACCCTGTGCTGTGCAAACAGGCAGCAGAGCCTGCCAGGGGTGCTGGGCACCCCAATCCTACAGAGCCAGCTGGTTTGCGAGCCAGGGCCAGGGCTGTGGGTTGCTCCACGTGGCAGGGTGGCTGGTGCCAGAAGCTGGCAATGCTCCAGGGTTGACCCTGAGTCTGTGGAAGCGGCCCATGGGACCCCTGTGCATCCTGGGGAGCCACAGAGGCGTTGATGCATCTGGGTTTGGGTTGCTTTTTCACTGCAGCCAACCCAAGCATGTAGCAATATAGATTTAGACATGGGGTTAAGTGCTGGCACAGCCAGGTCTGTGTCCCAAAGAAGTCACCCCAGGGGCTGGTCCGGGTGATGTCCCGGACGCAGGGACATCAGCTGGAGCTGGGAGCAGCTCCCCAGACCCAGCAAACACATCTCCATGTGTTTTATGGCCAACGTCCTGTGTTTGCCTAAAATGAGGGCAGTCCAACTTCTCCCAACCACATCCCTGCCAGACCAGTGCACAGGAAGTACCAGAACACATTGCCTAAATGCCCTGTCCTCAAGACTGAGGGTAAAGAGTTACCTATTTTGCTAACCAGTGTCCAAAATATCCCTGTTGCCAGCAGCATGAGCCAGTAAGGGGAGAACCATTACAGGAAAGCCTTTTATATCAACATTTTCCCTCCCTACCCCAGACCTTCACCTTTTCACCCTGGCACACATAGGCCCCCAGCTGCCAGTGGTGTGGGAGGCCAGGACACCTGCCAGACTGATGTCCCCTAGAAATGTGGTGGCTTCAGCAGCATGGGCTGCCCCAGCAGCCACCCACGCACAGGGGATGCCATCCCAGGAGCTGGGCCTTCCTGGCAGGGCTCTGTGACCCTTCCCTCGCTGGGCACCAGGTGAGTTACTCATGTCAGCGCCTCTTGGCAATGCCAGGAGAATATAACCCACGCCTCTCCCATCCGGGGCCCATCCCACTGCTTCATGCTCAATGAGATGGTGAGCTGTGGCCTCACTGCAGAGGAGGGCAGAGAAGGCTGAGTCACCATCAGGAGGAATTTGGGCAAATACCTAGTTATCAGCAGCATGAGGTGAATTCAGATCAGGGCTTGTGGCTGGGATGGGTGTCTGCTCCTGCCACTGCTCCATCCCCTCTGACTCAGGACAGGATTTGGCCCAACACACACATGTGTGGAGGATCATAACCCCATCTCTGGCAGGAGGTGCCTGAGTCAGCCTGTGCACAGCCCTGCACTGGGCTCTCCTGTGCTCCTCTGCTCCCTGCCAGTCTGTGGCACCTTCTTCATGTCCCACAGCACCACGCTGGTTTGTAGCACAACTCACCCAGGGCAAGGGAGGGTTTTGCACTCTGGCAGCCAAGGCTTCCCTTTGCCACTCACCATCTGGCAGGCCCCAGAGCTGCGGCAGAAAGTGGTGAGAGCTAAGAAATGTCAGTGATCAAGGCCTGAGGCAACTCCTGGATGGCAGGAAATTGCCAACAGCCTGAACTGCGGATGGTCTAAGCAAACCTCCCTTGGCAGGTGTGTGTTCGGCACCAGAGCAAACAGGATAAGGTGAAGCCAGGCTGCAGAGACAGGTGGATGCTGCAGCTCTCCAATGGGTGGATACTGCCCACCTCCACCCCCACCTCCCTGCTCCCTGCATCCCTGGGGAAAACATGTCACCACCTCTTTGTCACTTGGGTTGGCCTTTCCATGCCAGGTCTCTGCTGCCTGCATGGACACATTGCCAAGAACAGAGTTCAAACCACCCCATGGTTGCAGGGGTAGAGAGGAGAAGGAAGCAGTAGCAAACATGAGCTGCCAGGGAAAACCTCTGCTGGGATTGCTTGGGGAGGATCTGTGCATGTGTGCATGGGGATAGTTAAAGAGGAAAGCATGTGGCTGTAAAAAAGGAAAGCAGAAAATAAGGAGCAGTACTGGGGAAATGAAAGTGTTGTGTGGGCTAGTGACCGCGGTCCTTTGGAAAAGGAGTCGATAGGAGGCCACCATGGTGTGTGAGAGTTATATGTGATGGGGCCACTTGGTAACACAGGGGAAGGATGGACAGACAAGCTGTCCCCATCCTGTGGTGGGGAGCAGCACTGTGCTGAAGAACCCCTTTGGCCATAGGGAGGGAAAGCCACTGTCCCTTACCAGTGAGTGCAAAGGCACCCACACAGAGAGCCAGAAACCCCTGGACACCTGCTCTGGGAAACTGGCCTGTGAGCTCCGCACTCGGCACAACCCAACACCTTCCCCAGCAGTGCAAAAGTTATTGCTGCTCTTGAAATAATGCCCCGGAGGTCAAGTTTACCAGCAGGAGCCTACTCATCCCCTGCCAAGGAGGGCTCAGCATGAGTAGTGATGAACCGGGAGCACGTAGAGCTTCCTGCTCAGGACCAGGCTCCTGCCAGGACCTGGCTCTAAACACAGCCGGGAAGTCACGCACTGAGCCCCCCTGCAGCCCCGCGCTGCCCGCATTTGCCGGGGCTGTGGCCGGCCCGAGGCGCAGGTGGGAGCAGCCTGGCTGCGTGCCTCGGCCGGGCGACACGCGCGCTGCTGGCGCCGCGGATTCCCAGCCCTTCGGGGGCTCCCAGCCCGCTCCTGACAGCGGCCGGAACTCAGTGCTCACTTCTGGCCCCCCCCGGCTGCATTCTACAGATTCCCGCGGGCCTGAGGGGCCGTGCCCGGAGCTGCGGCAGCACGTGCTCCTGCGGGAACGCGGCTCCGGTGTCTGCGGCAGCGCTCGCACTTGCACCCGAGCCGGGGCAGCTGACGGAGCAGAGGAGCGCTTTATTTTAGGAAGCAGCTGGCTCACACAGGAGACATTGTTTATCATCTTTCTTGCTTCTGGTGTTTTATTACAAAGGATTATGGCATGAAAAGCCATTTTGTTCCCCTGTTCCCAATGCATAGCCCCCTCTCCATGATTTATTCCTCCCAACAGGCAACAGCTGGGGTATGACATCCCAGGAAGTGGGGGGGGAAAGTAAGGTGGGGGCTAAAACCCATGGCAGTGATGGCAGTAGGGATGCACCCAATACCCAAGTCATGGCACAGCTGGCAGGAGTTTTCCAGGGGTGCCTGAGACTTCTCATGCACCTTCATGATGTGAGGGGTGGAAAAACAAAATCAAAGCTTTCCCACGGTGGGTGTCACCTGTAGGGCGGTGTCACCTGTAAGGCACTGTCACCTTGCTCTGTCTGGACAGGGCAGAGATCAGTGTCCTCTCGCCAGGGACACTGCTGTTCCCAAGCCTGTGTGCCCCACTGCCAGTGCTGGTGGCATCCTGTGGTATCACAGCCCCAAACCTGCCTGGATGAACCTATACGGGAATGTCCTGCTGCCCACGGGGAACCTGGGGCCAGGCTGGGCACAGCATGGTGCAGGGTTACGGGCTTGGCACAGTGGGTGGGGTGCAGGGTACAAACTGGGAGGTCATCTTGGGAATATGATTCTTTGCCACTCCCCCCAGAATCACCTTCAGGCAGGGAAGAGGCACCTCCAGAGCCACAGCAGGAGCAGCTTCTCCCTGTCCCTCTGTCCAGGCACTTTCCTTGCCAAGCAAGAGCCAGGATACCATGTGCCCCCTGTCCCCCTCCTCTGTCCCTGCTGCCGTGTGCCTTTCCTGTGGGTCCCAGAGCAGAGTCCGTGGCAGCACAGGCTGAACTCCCCTCCGCCCGGCTGCGAGCCAGTGCCTGACAGATTCCTCTGTGGTTTTCCAGGAACCAGCTCCGGAGCCATGGGCAGCAGATAAGCATGTTGCAACAGATGCCTTGTGCTGTCTCCCGAAGGCCTACCCTGTCTGTGCACCTACATCAGGGTAGAACTATGTCGGGTGCTGCTTCCTGTGGTGCTACCTGCTCCGCCACCTTGTCGTTTAACATGACCTAAAAACCAGCCAAGGGGTTCTAGGGAAGAGCTGGGGATGGGCGGGGAGGTGAGGTCAGTGGTGTGTGGCTCAGCCACTGCCAGGCCTGCACTTGCACTGAAGCTGGGACAAGCCCCTGCCTGCAGTGTTGTGTCTGAGAAGCAGCTCTGCAGCCCAGGCATGTGCCCCCTCTCTGCTGCCTCAGACCAGCTCACGAAAACAACACTGGTCACTTCTTTAGGGCAGGCTGAGCTGTGTGGGGTAGAGGGGGATGAATGACAGGGTCTTCCCCAGCTTTGCTCCAGTTATGGAGCTCCTTCCTGGGGAGGTAAATGGATGATGGGGTACCTGGCAACCACTGCTCAGAGCTGTAGGCTCAGGGCAAATGGAGGTGGCCAAGGCTAGGGGTGGCAGGACTGCTCAGGGGGTTCTTGTGCTGGAAAGTGCTTCAGAGCAGATGCCATGGGCTGGACCTGCTGCCGGGTACACGCCTTGGAGAAGCAGCTGCAGAGCCGTGCACCAGGGCTGGAACAAAGGCCGAGGCCCAAGCCCCAGCTGCAGCACAGGACGTGTGATGAATTAATCGGGGCATGAGCTGGCAGCATTGTGTGACCACAGGCTGGCAGGGGGTCGAAGCTGGATCAGGGCTCCTCACCTTGGCACCAGCTTCCTGTTGTTTGCCATAACTCCCAGAGCTGGCAGTGAGAGCCAAGCAGCCGCACACGTGCTGCAGCCTCTCTGGGCAGGGATGCAGCTGAGCCAGGGGAGTAAAACCTCTCATGCTGAAGGAGCCCTGCTCCCTGCAGAGCCCCTGCTCCGCTACCTCGGTGCAGCCCCCGCAGCCCTGGTACTGCTCACCCAGCACATGGCTCCTGGGCCATGTCCCCATCTCCAGACAAATTCCCCTGGTGCCCAGGACCCACAGACAAGGTCTCATCCTGCCCATGGGGCCAGGGCAGTGCTGCTCTCAGCGGGTTCCCACCAGCACAAGGTCATGCCCAGATAAGCCCGTTCCTTAACTTGTGCTAAGTGTGCTTTAGCCATAGTAGTTACTAAGTAGGCAGCTCCTGTTGGGTCACAGTGTTTGTTGGCTGCATTTCTTATCTCTTTACTTTGCTGGGCTTTGGGAACATGTTAGTAGAAACCATGGCTCTGTGCTTTGCCCTGGCACTGATGGCCTTGCTCTGCTGGGGGAGCTGCCTTGTGGAGAGGATCAGGGAATACATCTCCGTCTCCTTACCCAAGATTGATGTGGGTGACTTTATTGTGCAGGCTCACGAGGTCCGTGCTCACCCTTACATGGGCTGTTTAAAACTACTAATTAACAGCTGGGGGTTTGTGGCAGCAATTTACAGTCTCTGCAGGGAGCTTCTCTCAAGTGTGAGGGCAAGATATCTATTCAGGGAAGATCTTGTGAATTACTCAGGAAAGTGGACCAGCACAGGTGAAGGCATCCAGCACCTGAGAGAATTAAGTGGTGCTGGAGGTCATCTACAGTGATCTAGACAATGATGACGTCTCTGAAGTTCCAGAGAGTGTCCTGTGTACACAGGCTGTGTGGAGGAAGGTGATTCAGAGTGCCCCAGTGTCATTCTGACAGCTTGGCAGCAATGTATTGTCCAGATATGAAAACACCAGCTGTGAAGAAAACATCTTCCTGGCTCCAGAAAAAACTTTGAAGAAATATCTGTCCCTCCTCATCCCTATAAGCCAGTGCCTTGGCTGACAGGGGCACCCCAAGAAGTCAGTCCCCTCCTGCCCTGGTCAGAGGGAGAGCGAGCCCCGGGTGCATGTGGTGCACACTGGTTCTTCTTGCCTGAGCAGAGGAGGACAAAAAGCAGTGGGATGGTGAACCCAGCTTTAAGCTGAAAGCCCATGTATGAGACGTGAGAGGGAAGAGAGCTGTTAAGAGGAGGAAATCCCAAGAAGGCTGACAAATATAATTGCTGTAGAGACACGAGAAGGCAACCATATTTCAGAGCAATCACTATGAGTGCTTAAGCCCTACTTCTCAGAAAGCAGCTAGATATCACCTGCTAATCGGAAGTAGAGAATAAACGCTTTGCTTTCCTTAGCTTCTGCATGCAGCTTTTGCTTTTGTTTTATTAATCTGCCTTTATCTTGACCCACAAGTTCTTTTCCATCTTACTTTGTCCCTGCCCTATCCTGCTGAGGAAGGGAGTGATAGAGCAGCTTGGTGGGTAACTGGTGTCCACCCCCAGATGCCAAACAGGTTGTTGTCCAGCTCAGCAAGACAACCAAACTGCACAGCCACTGCGAGCCAAACCAGACCAGGCACATCCCTGCTCAGGTGGGCAAGCGACTCCAACAGCTGCCAGCACCCACGGATTACCCTGGAGGCACACGGGGACCCCTCAAGCACGAGCACGGTCAGCTGGGGTCACTGGCCATGTGGTGTCTTTGGTTGAGCTGCAGGGACGTGCTGCCCTCCCTAAACCCTGCAGGCAGCATCCCCCAAGGATTAGGTGTCTGCCAGGCCTGACGGGGTGGTGCAGGAAGGCAGAGCATGGCACAGTGCTGCAGCAGAGTACCATGCCCCTGTTGCCTTGGCAGGATCTGTCATGGTGGGTCTTTCTTGCTCAGGATCAGGGCTCATCCCTTACATGCTAAATTAGATCCCTAATCAATAAATACTGGCAAATAACGGGATTGAATGGCTGCCAGGCAAAGGGAACTTGGCAGGGGCAAGTATGCCATGCTCAGAGTCTTGCCCCAGCAGTGCATGGTCCTGACAGAGCTGGCATGGGGACCTGGACTGGTTTGGAGGGATCTCCCAGTGGGTGGTGCAGGCTGTGTCTGACACTGGTACCAGCAGCATCCTGCACTTCTGCCCCGGTGCTGCTGTGTACAGTGGTGCCCCAAATGCACACCTCTGGAGCTCCTCCATTTTCCCCGAGCTGCCCTGGTCCCCAACTGCCAACACCCTCGACCTTGGGCCCTTGTGCTGCCCACCCCCTCCTTGCCCCCCTAGGCTTCCCTTTTTCCCCCTCTCTTCTGACAGATCACCGAGGCCAGTATTAATATAATCCCTAGCTTAATTTAAATCCTCCTCCCATCTCATGCTTTTCCGGGGGGAGAAGGGAATTGATGCACTTTTGTGGCACCCACTCAGCCCTGGAGCTGATGCAGGATCCAGATGACCAAAAGGCCTGGGTGTCCATGCGAGGGGTCCCCGCTGTTTCCCCCCTGGGGAAGGTGTCCAGGGCATGTTGCAGCCCCAGTGAGATGTGTCCCCAAGTTTCAAAGGTGTCTCTCAGTGAGCACCAGGCACGATTAGGAAGAAGAGTTGATGATGCCAGCCATAGGGCAACACACAAGTGGGTCCTGCTCCCCAAAACCCCTCTGCAGCCATCTGGGTGTCTGGTTTCCCCCTCCCTCTGCCCTCACTGTCTGGGCGAGGTTGGCGTGACCTCGGCACTGTTTTCCCCTTCGACTCTAAAATGTTTGTATTAGCTGTTTTTCCCCCGGAAACCTCCTTAAAGGCATTCTCGCTCCTGGTCCCGTGGGCGATTGTGAGAGGGTGGGAGCCTTGCTCCTTCGGGCAGCTGTCACTGAAGTGACAAAGTGGGGACGGGGGGGACTATGAGAGGAGTGACAGGGGCAGGCAGCGAGGGGGCACAGGCAGGACTGTGAGGGGAGTGACAGGGAAGGGCTGTGAGGGGCTGCGGTGCGACATGTGGGGAGATCGGGGAGTGACAGGGATTGGCATTAAGGGGGCTGCGGGGGGCAGGGGATATGCGGGGACTGCGAGGAGAGTGACAGAGGGGAATGTGAAGGGCACAGGCGGGACTGTGAGGGGAGTGCCGGGGGCGAGCAGTGCGGGGCGGCGGGGCACAGGAGGGACATGCAGGAACTGTGGAGGGGAGTGACGGGCGGTACTCTGAGGGGCTGCGGGGCCACATGCGGGACTCCTTGGGGGAGTGACAGGNCCCCGCGGGCCGGGCGGCGGCGGCCGGAGGGCGGTGAGGGTGAGGTAAGGGCGGGCCCGGCGCCGCCGCTCCCGGCCCGGGCACCCGCGGAGCGGGGGGGCTGGAGAGCCGCCCTTTCACCCCGGCCCCTGCCGAGGAGCTCCTCGCGGGTGCCGCTCCTTGGCTGCGGGCGCATCCCTGGTCGCTCTCGTGGGGCGGGATGGGACCCGCCGGAGGGTCTCGCCTCCGCCGAGCCGGGGCCTGGGGAGAGGGGGGAAGTCGGGCCCGGCGAGACCACCCTGCTGTTGGTACCTGCCCACAGGTGCTGGCGCCCTGCGAGAGCGGGTCGGCCCTGCTGCAGTGGGGTTCAGCCTCCGGAATAGCTCGCAGCGGGACTAGCGATGTCACGGCTGTGTCAGGGCTGCGGGCAGCGTGCTGACCTGCAGGCTCTGGAGCAGCCCGACATAACCTGTTAGTCATTTTTGAAACGAGTCACTTGCTAACAGACCATTTCTAAACAAAAGCTCTGCTCGGGGCTGGTGGCCTGTGCCAGGAGGGGCTTTGGTGACAGCGACTGTCTTAAACATCCCTCAGGAAGGTTTGGGAAAGGAACAAGGGTATTGAACAGCTCACTTGCTCACGGGAGTTCCCCTAAGCCATGGGGACCTGTGCTGCAGTTCCTGTTTGTCTCTTCTGACATTTGCATTTTGGTCTTTGGGTCACACACTGCTCCTCAAATAGCCCATCAGGTTAGCTCAGCTGTGCTTGGTTTGAGGTGTTTCTGTGCAGGGAAGTGAAATTTCTGAGCCTTTTGTGCAGAAACTCACTTAAAGCAGAAGTTTCTGCTTTTGGCTATGTGGTAAGCACTGTTTGAAAGGGCTGCAAAAAGAGCAGAGTCAAGGTTGAACAGGGCCCCCCGATGTTAAGGCAGAAAGCAGGGTTTGGCCTGGAAGGTGCAGGAGTGCTGATCTGAGCAGTGTTACACACTCCTGCTTCAAAGAGTTGGAGATGTCATCACTAAGCAGCGCTACTCATCCACACCCTTCCCAGGAATGCTGGTAGCAGGTGTAAGCAAGCTCCGTGTCTTTTCATACCAGGCTCTTGCCAGCCGGCTTACACTCCTGGTTAGCAGATTCAGGTGCATGTTCAAGCCTCAAATCAGATTCCAGGGTGTGTGGCTAGGCAGGACAAGCAGAGCACGGTTGTTATCATCCGCTGGATTGACCTGAGACACGAGGTGCACAGTCTGTGCACTCTTGTCAGAGCTCCTTCAGTTTGTTCTGTTCTTATCTGGGGTTCAGCATGTGCATTGTACTGGCTCTGCCCTGGGCGGAAATGGGCTGTGTTCCATTTCACTCAGGGCAAGGGAAACTCCTCAGTGCTTTGTTCTTGCTGTTTTACTCCAGTACTGCATGTGCAGGTTCCTAGAGCTCTGCTGTTGTCCTTCCATCCGGGATCAGCATCACAAACTGAAAGACAACACGAGCAGCTCTGGTAACCTTGATGATTGATGTTTGGTTTTTAGTCACTGTTGCACTGGAGGAAGGTGTTCCCTGGACAATCCTGGAGACAGAGCAGGTACAGTACAACAGCCAAACAAACCTCTTATTCCATGTCAGGCCTTTATCTTCACCTGCAGAGTGTCCCTGGGAGGGGGAGGATGCATTGGCACTTGGCCTTGAGGGCGCTGACTAAGGGACCTGTGGTGTCTGGATTGTTGCAATGTGAACTTGCAGCTGAGCCTGAGAAAACTGGGCTGTGACAGGCATTGCCAGCAAAGAGCAGCTGGTCCCTGTGCCTGGGAAGCCCCTCCCGAGCCGTGGAGATCACGCTCAGCTCCGCTGGCAAGGTGAGTCAGCATCCTCAGGGTGATTAAGAACTGGCTTGACTTAGACCTGCACATCTATTACATCCTTCCAGTTAGAGCAAGTCAGAGAGGAGAAATTATTTAACTGGTGATGGTACAGTGGAAAGGAAGGCCTAGTGACAGCCACACCTGGTGATTTTGCTGTTTCTGTGATAGCCTGAAGATGCAGGCCCAGAGGGATGTTTAAGTAGTGATGATGTGTTTGGAAAAACTGGACAAGCTTTCTGATACAGATCTTTCACCAAAAGTGGTGTAACTGATACTAAACTCTCGAAAGTTGTTTTCGCCTTGCACTTAAAGGGTTCACCTGCTGTATCCATTTTGGACCTGATGGAGGACTTGAGTGCCTGAAAGCTTGTCCAATTCCCAGCTCTAAACTCTCTAATAAGAGAGATTAGGATAATAAGATCTCTCTAAAAAGAGAGATCACCTCCTGCATACAAAACTTCAGAAATGGGGGTGGAAATACCATATTCTGTTCTTTGTGTGTGTCTTTCTGCACAACCCACAAGTCAAATGGCTGTTTTGTACTATTTCTGAACCCTGCAGATTGCCTTGCTACCCTGCCCCTCTGTCCTGCTGCAATGAGTGGGAAGTCCTTGCTCCTAAAGGTCATTCTCCTTGGAGATGGTGGAGTTGGGAAGAGCTCCCTCATGAATCGGTACGTCACCAACAAGTTTGACTCGCAGGCGTTCCACACGATTGGGGTGGAGTTCTTGAACCGGGACTTGGAGGTGGACGGGCGTTTTGTGACCCTCCAGATTTGGGACACTGCGGGGCAGGAGAGGTTCAAGAGCCTGCGGACGCCCTTTTACCGGGGAGCAGACTGCTGCCTGCTGACCTTCAGCGTGGATGACCGGCAGAGCTTTGAGAACCTCAGTAACTGGCAGAAGGAGTTTGTCTATTACGCTGATGTGAAGGACCCTGAACACTTCCCGTTTGTAGTTCTGGGCAACAAGATAGACAAACTGGAGAGACAGGTGAGCACAGAGGAGGCCCGGGCCTGGTGCATGGAAAATGGTAACTATCCGTACCTGGAGACTAGTGCCAAGGATGACACCAATGTGACGGTGGCCTTTGAGGAAGCCGTGCGACAGGTGCTGGCGGTGGAGGAGCAGCTGGAGCACTGCATGCTGGGCCACACCATTGACCTGCACTCCAGCTCCAAATCGGGCTCTTCCTGTTGTTGAGAGTGGCTGCTGCTTCGGGAACGGCGCTCGAGCCAGCGGCTGGATCGGAACGCACCTGGGCAGCCCTGGAGCACTCTGAGGAGAGGGGCCACAAGGACAAGAGGTGGTTTGCTCACTGGGGAGCTGCAGCCTCACCATCTGAATCCTGCCTGGAGTTTTCAGGCACAGAGCATGTATCTGCAAGAGGGAGCTGTTAACAGAGCATGTGAGCGTAGTCTTGCTTCCATCTCTGCCTGTTTTAGTAGGTTTAAAGGGCTGGGTTAAAGTCCTTTAAATTCACTAAAGACAATAGGGATTTGTTCTGTACCAAGAACTGCCTGCAGAGCAAAGCTGAGAGCATCCTAGACACTGAAGTATTTTAGTCCTGAACTAAAAAAAAATATTAGACCCACTCATGACCATACTGCCAAAGGAAATCCCACTCAGCATACTGAACGAAACCTGTCGTAAAGACTCTGGCCCATGTGACTGTGAGAAAGCCAAATACTGGAGTGGCTGGGATGTGTGTATCTGTTGTTTGGGATAAGTGCATTGTGTCCTGAGGCTGAATTGTGATGAGAATTGTTAGAGCTCTGACCCGAAGCAACATATGAAGGAGAGATGGGCCTGTGTTTGAATGTGACAGCATTGTTTCTTCATAGCTGCCTATTTCTGGTCTGTTTTTCCTCACCTCTAACTTTGTCTTGTGTGAGTGTTATTTTTTGGAGAGACTGTCTGCTTGTTGTTTAATACATGTTTCCTTGTCCCTTGTGGAAGCTCAGCCTTGAAGCCCTGGGTGAAAAACACTGATGTGGACACTCACTGGGTCATGTCAAAGGGTTGCTCAGGAGATCTGGAGTGTGACACTTCAGCTGGTTTCTGTCACAAGTAATCACTGTGTTCAGGTGATGTGCTCTAGCAGACCAGATGGCAGGTGGGTGGGCTGTCTCCTAGGTGTGCAGGTGGTTGGGGAGCTCATGCGTGGTCAGCCGTTAAACCCACTCTCTGTCTGGCACCAGTGACCACTGTGCCTCGTTAGCTGGCAGATCCATGCCTTCAGTTGCTCTAGCATGGATGTTCCCATCTGAATGCTGCAGCATGGAACCATTCACCTGTTGTGTCAGGCACAGTGCTGCTGAGCACAGTTAACCCATGCCATCGGCCTGGCCCTTGATCCCTCGTGGGAAATCCAGGATGTTTTATCTGTAATTCCTACGACAGACTGGTATAGAGTGTCTGCTCAGTTAACTGGCTGCTGTGTTCAGTCCAGTGAGGAGAAAGCTGCACCACTTTCACCTCTGTTCAAGGTGGCTGAAAAATGGGCATGGGGGGCCGAAGAAACCTTCTAGAAGGGATGCCAGGCTTTGCTCCCATCTCTTGCCCCCTGCTAGGTGTTAGTCCCAGGCTGGCTGTGTAGCAGAGATGAGCTTGCTGACTGCTGTCTTTGCTATTCAAACCTCGTGCCCTGCAACCTCCCGTGCAAGCATTTGGCCAAAGCTGTGACTGCCCACAGGCACGTAGGAGCCTGCCCCAAGCACGTATCCACTGGCTGCTGGGTGTGATTCCCACTGTGATCAGCTGCTGGATGGTAAATTTTGTAGCTCAGATCAAGCAACCCTCCCTTCAGCTGTGCTTTAGAGCAGGGCAGTTTCTGCCCTGTGCTGGCAGCTTGTCCCCATCACGGCACAGTCTCTGAGCATGCAGAGCATGAGCATTCCCCCGTTTCCTCTGGGGTAACCCAGGGAGATCTTGCCCTTCTCTGCAGGGCAACCGTGTGTGGAAGGGGCTGGAGTATTAATGCTTTAGGGGGATCCAGTTTCTAAACAGGCCTGAACAGTTGTATTCATGGGGAGTGAATGCGATCTGGGCAGCTCTTGCAGTCTCTGGAGAAACAGGTCCCTTAAGGAGAAGGTTCTGCCTCTGTAGGTGCAAGAGATTTTTACAGGATGTTATTGTTCGTGTTTATTTACCTGTGTCTGACCTCCTGAGACCTCTAGATTTTTCTTCATTAACACTGCGTGATATTTCCTTCAAGGTCCCAGGCTCTGTGACCTGTGGTTCCAGTTTCCATCCCTGAACAGCCTCATTCCCTGGAGCTGGTTTGCACAGGGGCTCAGGGTCAGAACAGACTCAAGGCCCCGTGTGCTGGCCAGCCCTGCCAGTGGGGGCTGCCGAGGGAGCTCCCTGCAGGTGAAACTGCCACTTCCCCATGGATCTCCTGGGATCTGTGTGAGGACTGGCACCTCCTATGGAAGAGGGCAGAGATTCAGCATGCCACGGTGCAGGAGGCACATGTGCAGCTGTTTGCAGCACCCTGTGCATGTCAGTGCTGGTAGCTAAAGCTCAAGAGCCTTGTTGTGCACGTGTTACACAGCACCTTTTATTTCTAACAGATGTTGGATCACTGATTTTTTATATTAAAACTCTCTATTATATTAGGCATATGTGGTTTTTTTTAAAAAAGGTAGAGTATAATCTATTTCAATTGTTTAATTTATTTTAAATGAAACGCACAATTCCCAAAGGAGCCAGGATTTTGAACTCTGTTGCAAGTTCAGTGCCAACAGCCATCCCTTCCCTGTGTCCACTCGTGCTGCTGTGGTTGTTGCTATTGCTACAGAACTGGAATTGTAAAACCAAGATTCTGCCTTTATTTAAGCAAATAAAACATGGATGTATTAAAGTGAGTTTGGGAAGTGGCTGCCTTCTTGGTTTATCAATGTTTAGGTCAGTGTTTGTTCTTCTGAGGACTGGTTAGTTACAGCATCTGGCAGAGAGAAGTCACTAAGCGATCAGAGGGGTTGGTTATTCCTTCGTGTACCTACCTGGACCAGGAGCTGAAGGATCACAACTCAACAGCTGAATCCATTGACCAGCTTTGTCTTTTCAAGAGTGTCAGAAAACAGTTTCATAACAGGAATGTTCCACACTGCTTCCTTCTGTCACTACATCTTAAATTCTCAGCCTGGGTTCTCAGCAGCAAGTCCAGTACTTTCCTGTGAATTCTTCCGGTGATCTTGGATCTGGTTCCTTGGGCTCCAGGGGGTTTTAACCAGGCATGATTTCTATAGGATGCCGAGAAGGAAATCAACATATGGGGACTGTTCTCTTTCGCTGTCCTGCCAGGATGGCTGCTTATTTTGGGAGGCTTGCTCTGTGTTTGCAGAGCCTGTGCCTGCTGTTTCTTTTGGCAGAACCTTTTAGTTTATTTTCCTCCCAGGTCTGCTTGCCCTATCCATGATTCCAGGAGGCAGTGTAGGGTTCAAAGTCCTTGGAAATTGTGCATTTTAAATGTGGGCTGGAGTATCTGGAGACCTCCAGCATCTTGCTTCAGCCATTTCAAAAGGCAGCTGGAAACACACAGTCACAACATGATCTGGTGGGAGATGGCTCCAGCCTGGGAGCGTTGTGGGGTTTGGGTGAGGCTGCCTTGCGTCAGGAAGGGTCTGTCTGAAAGCCCCAGAACCGATGACTCCCCTGGTGTGAGGTGTTTGTAAGGAAGTGCAGGCCAGAGGCAGGAGCCATAGGGAGGCCGTTCCCTCATCCCCTGCTTTCCCACTGTAAGCTGTGGCAGAGGGCTCAGGGGGTTTTGTCATGCACTGGGGAGAGGATGGGATCCCTGGAGGGCAAAGGAGTGTTTCCAAAAGAAAGCAATGAGCTGCTGCTGTGTGGAACAGATGCTGTAGCCTATCCCAGTGTGTTTGCAGAGGAGGACTAGGGGTGAGGAGTGTCCTGACCCCATTCATCTTTCTCTCCCACAGCCCTCTTGAGGATTTCACTGCTGTGGGCCAGGTAGTGCCCCTGCAAGGCCATGCAGCTGCTTGGTGGTGGGCTGAGGAAACTGGATTCTCCTCAAGAGCCACTCTCTGAGGAGTGCCGGTGGCTGCAGGTGCCCTAGGGCTGCTCTCTGGGTGACCTGACCCTGAGTGCAGCTCCTCCTCAGCTCTGGGGCTGCTCCTCAAGGTGATAAACTATGAGGAGATTCATGGGAACACAATCTCTGGATACAGCATATTCTTGTGTGTATTTGAGGTTGAGCAGAAAGAATAAAGAGTTAAAAATGCCATTCAGGAGCCTCTGAACCCTACTCCAAACGGGGGCTCGGGGGCAGCTCTGACACTGGGGCACTGGCAGGTTCTGCTCTGGAGCAGGAGCACTCTGCACTGCCCAGCTGGGAGGTGATGGCAGCTGGTCAGTGGTTCTCTGAAGGCCACAGGTGAGTCAGAGTCCCTTGACAGGGAGATTGGGCTAATCTGTGAAATGGTGGATTACCTGCTGAGGCGATTGCTCATGCAAAAGCAATCAGAGATGGACAGAGATATCCCTTGGCCCCAGTGCTTGCACGGCTGGTGCAGCAGCTCTTTCCTGGTGGCTTCACGGAGTCCTTTGGGGGCTGGTGCTCGTGGCCACGTGCAGGTACAGGACTCCTGGAACAGGTTGCCTGGAGAAGCTGTAGCTGCCCACAGCTGGAAGTGTTCAAGTCCAGGCTGAAGGGACCTCTGAGCAACCTGGGATAGTGGAAGTTGTCCCTGCCCATGGCAGGGGGTTGGAACTGGATGATTGTAAAGGTCCCTTTGAACCCAGGCCATTCTCTGATTCTGTGACTTGCCACTTATTATTCCCTCCCCATCTTCAGACATCCCCCTGGCAGAGCTGGATTGTGCAGAGATGGAGAGAAAGCAGCTGGGTGCCTGATCAGATGCAGGTGAGAACTTCAGCCACGGCAGGTGGGTGTCAGTACCATGCCCTGGCCCTGGCAGGCAGAGCTGCTTGCCAGGCATGGCTTATCCAAAACAGCTCTGTACTAGCCACTGTGAAGAAAACTAACTCTTACCCCAGCTGAAATCAGCACATCATCCTCTACAGCCTTTCCAGGGCTGAGTCGAAACCTTTGATGTGAGCCGTGGGTGGTGTTTCTGGTGTGTCCCGGTGGGCTCTCTGTGTTCCGGAGGCTCAAGAGAGGGGCGTCCCCGGGGGCCCCGTCAGCCAGGTCCGGGCAGCGCAGGGACGGGGACCGGAACTGCGGGGGGAACCGGGGCTCGCCACCGCTCGCCTCGCTGCCCAAGGAGCCGGCGCTGCGTCCCACGGCCGCGAGGAGGAGCCGCAGGACCGAGGATGCGCACCCGGGGGATCGGGGATGCGGAGGCGGCGGGCAGCAGCATCAGCCCGGCGGCCCTGCGCCCTTGGAGGCTGCCTGGGTGGAGGGCTGGGGACCCGTGGTCATCACCAACACCCCTGGGTGCCGCCATCCCCTCCCCTCTCTTTTCCTCTCCCCAAGGCACACAGGGCCGTCTCCCGGGGCGGCAGGGCACAGGATAGAGGGATAGGAGTCGCCTCGCCTTCTTGCCAGCAAGCCAGTCCATGGGACTTGCTCCAGGGTCCCTTTCTCTGGTCCAGCCTTTGTGGGAGCAAAGTGCAGCCGCATTTTAGCTGCTAGACAAGGGAAAACAGATGATTGCACAGGGTCCCGTGCTTGGAGCTCTCCTGGTGGGCCAGTTTACAGAGATGCGGTTTGGTATGAGGCAGAGCTGATTCCCTGTCTTTTCTCAGCCAGTTCCTGGAGGGCGCTGGGTGCCCAGGAAGGGAGCTGTGAGGGCACGTCCCATGTCCCCAGGTGACAGCGGGGCACGGCCAAGGGCACACCTGATGATGCTGCATGTGTCCTTAGGCCCTCGGACTTGCCCGGCACCCTGGCCTTGCTGGCTGCTCTCACACACCACCTCGCACTTGCTGTCCCCAGCCCTCACCCCGGCCGGGGGGGCACCAGTCTCTGCCAGGGGAAAGAGATGGTGTTTTGTTCCCCAGCTCGCTCCTGCCCAGCGGCTGATTGTGCACACACAGGACCCTTTCAGCATGGGGAGAGGAGGGTGATGGCATCTGGGAACGCAGGGAACAAAGGGCCTCATTGATGCTGGCTGCAGCCCCATGGGCTTCTGTCAGCCAGGGCAAGGCCGAGCTGTGCCACTGAGCTGGGGCAGCAGCAGTGCATGAGCTAAACCTCCCCTGGCCAGCCTGCATGGGCAACTTCGCTGTCTGTTTGGAGGAGGCTGGAGCCAGGGAAGAGAGGGCAGAGTGGGGTTTGGGCTAGAGTCCCATTTAGGAAGAGCAGTGAAGGTCTCACCCTGCCACCCCTGGGCATGTGGCTGTGCCTGAAATCTGCATTTTTGGACAGACCCGCTGCAAACAGAGCATGGGGCTGGGAGCATCCCTCTGTGGCCTCACTCCCTGGAGGCCCCTGAGCACAGCTCCTAGGGAGATTTCCAAGAGAAACAACATTTGAATCATTAATTTTTGAGCAGCTGCTGTGGAAAGATGCACCTAAGGGTTTCTGGGGCAGAAAGGCAGCAGCCGATGCCCTCCCACGCACCAGCACCGTGCACACCATCAACAATCCTGCAGCAAATGGCACATGGCCACCACAGAGCCACAGAGGGGACATGCAGGGCTCTGTGACAGTCCAGTGTGCCCGTGGGCTTAAACAAGACCGTCCTGTTCCACACAGGGCTCTCTGCAAGCGAGAGGATCGCCCACCCCGCGTGGCTCTGGACATATTCATCCCACACATGCTGCCCAGTGCCAGCCAGCTTGGCTTGAGCTGTCCTGTTAGTTTTGTTGTGGTTTTGTTGTGCTTACATGAGGAGACACGGCAGAAGCTGTCACCACGTGGGCTGTGTTAAAGGGCAGCAGCACCACCAAACACAAGCAAGCAGCTGCTACAAGACCCCAGCTTTCCTCAGGGTGGCTGGAGGAGAAATGGAGGTTTTAAGGGCCCCCCAGTGGGGAACAATGATTTTGAAGTCAGAGTTATGAACCTCGTGGCTGGAGTGGGCACAGACCTGCAGGGGCTGCTGGCCCACACATGGGTCAGCAAGTGCTGCTCCTCTGAGACCTTCTCTGCCCCCTCCCCTTCCCTGGAGAGCCTCTCCTCTTTTTTTTTTCTGTCGGGGTGGGGGGGGGAGGTTGGGAAAGCCAGCACAACAAATGGACAGGCAGATGTACACCTTGTTCAGAATGTTCTTAATTTTAATGTATTTTCTTTAATTTTTATAAAATACATCTTGTAAGATAAGTCTTTAAAAACTTGCTCCTTTTTATTGCTGGTTAACAAGTTGAAATTCTAGATCAGAAATGAAGGAAACACTTTCAGTTGATTAACTCTTTTCGTGTGTGTGTGTGTATGTGTATGTGTGTGTGCGTGTGTGGGGTCTGGGGACAAGGGTGGGAAGGAGGACCTGGTTATTTTTTGTTAAATGGATATGAAAAAAAACCCCAGCAAACCCCCAAGAGAGATAGCATTGATGTGAATTTCCAGATTTTGACTGGTTTCTCCCAACCCTGCCACCCCTCCTGGCATCTCCCCCCTCCCCATCCCGTGTGCGTTGGTAGCCTGGCCAACCTATTTCAGCATTCCCGGCGGCAAGGATCCTTCAAATGCACTGCTCAGCAGATCTGCCTCCTTATCCTTGCCCCTGCTGAAACCAGCACTTAAAAAATATATATAACAATAATACAGACACAGAAAAAAAAAGAAATCCATGCAAGATGGAGCTACAGTCTGCCACTGAAAGTAGTTTCTCCAATAAATAAACACAAAGATTAGCATTAAGAAGAGAGGCAGGGAGAGCAAAACATATCACCAGTTGTCAGGGAGGACTGGAAACAGCACTTCTGCAGGTCTGGCTGGACCCATGCTACCCAGCCAGAGAGCTTTCCTCCAGCTGGAGAACAGTCATGGAGGAGAAGTCTCCACCCAACCCCTTGCCCCCCTACCCCTCTCCATGGGAAAAGACTGGCACCAGAAAGGATCTGGATTGCAGAGACGGGCTGTGTTTGCACCCTGCGACCCCAAACCACCACCTTTCCTTCCCCCCTCAATTCCTTCATGGGTTTCACCTGGAAGCGAGATGCTGCCAGTCCCTCCCACCCTGGCAGGCACAAGACAGCTGTCCTGACTTGCAGGAAAAAAGTGAGGGGACGAGGAGGACAGCACGAGGGGCGGTTACATTTGACACAGGTGAGAAGCGAGCCGAGCTCTCCGGCGCAGCGGAGGTTAGAGAAGCAGACATCACCCCAGAGAAGAGCACCATTGTGAAGGGCACTGGCAGGGCAGGCGAGGCACGCGGTCCCGAGGGTTATCCCCTGCCTACGGAGGGATGGCTCTGGCTTTACGCTCCCAGGGCTTGGTGCAGAGATGTCCCCTCCTCAGTCAAACCTATCTGCTGCCTCTCTGCTGCCTGGAGGGTAAAGCCAAGAGTCCCCCTTGTCTACAGAGACACCAAACTCCTTTAGGCTTTAATAGGGGCAGCTGGGTTAGGGCTTTATCAGCTTCGGGGTCAGCACTCTCTTCTCCACACGGGGAAGATCCTTGCCCTGAACTCCCTTTGCCGTGGCTGCAGCAGGTGATTTAGGTTAAAATCATCTTTCTCTGCTAAGGGAAAAAAAAATCCTTCTCTTATTCTCCATCCATAGGTGGTGACAGCAGACAGCTCCAGGAGAGTCTCTAGCAATGGTACCAGGACTGAGCCAACTTCCTTTTCTCTCTAGGTAGCCTCTTGCTACTCACGGAGCAACCTACATGGATTTCTTCCTCCCAAGAGCTTGAAGGCCTTTGCTCATCCCTAGGCAACACTGGGACACTGGAATAAGTCCCTCCTCTTCTCTGGCTGGTTTTGATGGGCTTGGCTCTAGAGCGAACCGGTTACGGATGAGCAACGAGAGAAAAGTGCATGAAGAGGTGTCCATTGGTGGGAAGCTCTCCTTCCTGGTCACGCTCAGCACAATGGATGCGAGGGAGGAAGAGGAGGGGAGTCATCAGCGAAGGCAGAGTTAACGCAGGAGACCTGGTGTCAGGTGGCTGCAGTGTTAAAGCCTCGGGGTTAGACAAAAGAAGGGCGTTTGGTCTGGCTGGGCTCTGCCGCGCCGGCTAGAACTTGGTGCCTCGGCCCATCAGCTTGAGGACTGCGAAGTTGTAGGTGGCGGCGATGATGAAGGTGAGCTGTGGGTGGGAAGAGAGTGAATGAGGGGGCAGCCCCCAGCCCCACACCCCAACAGAGCAGTGCCCTGCAGAGCCCCACAGCCCCGCTGCACCGTCGGGACACTGCAGTGTCGTGTCGCTGGTGTAAAGCAAGAGGAGAGCCAGGGAAAGGCAGGGGACTCAGTGCATTGGCAGCAGGACCTCTCCCTGGTGGTCTCCTAAAGCCTCTCTGGATCCACTCCTGCAGCCACCTCTACCTTATGGCCTGGATTCACCATCTGCACTTACGTGCCAGAAAATGACACGAGCACAGGCTCTGTCCCATCCATGCCCACCACCTTCGCTGTCCTTTTCCCCCACATCTTTGCCAGGCGGAGAAGAACGGCTGGGCAGGGGGAGCACTGACTCACCAGTGAGACCAGCGTGGCAGCTGCCCCCACGAAGGCTGCGATGAAGAGGTGGAAAGTCATCTGGAACTGCAAGGGAAGAGGAGGGTGAGCTCACAGGGTCCCATGTGCTGCCTGGGGAGGCCAGTGCCGAGGTGACCCCCTGAGGGGAGCACACGTGGGGTGGCAGGAGTTACTCACCTCGCTGGTCTTGCAGATGGAGAGCAGGTTGGAGCCACACACCTTGCCAGGGAAAGCATTCCAGGGCAGGACACCTGTGGAGATGTGGGAGCCAGGTGAGCGGGGCATGGCTGACAGCTGACTTCCTTGCTTGGCTTCCTTGCTCAGCTTCCTGCAGCCATGTGTATCACACACACCCCAGCACTTCGGGGCCCCTCAGCACTTGCCCTGCTTTACCCCAGCCCAGCGTGCCTGGGCCCTGCCCTCCATCCCCTCTCCTCTGCCCTGAGCCCTGGCTCCTGCGTGGTGAAGCCGGCACTCACCGTACATCCTGGCATCCGCACACAGGGTGCCAATGCTGGCCGAGGTCTTGGTGGGGTTGGCAATGGACTGGCAGGTGGTCCAAGTGTTAAAATAGATGTAGACAGGCACCGCGGAGCAGGCGAACACCACGAGCCAGATGATGGTCAGGACGTAGGTAATGCCCACAAACTGCAAGGGGCAGGACAAACCCGGGCAGAGCTGTGGTTACCAAGTGGCCAAGGACACGGACAGGGGAGCGCGAGGTTCCCCAGGCAGGGGAGGGCGTGGGGCAGGTAGGGGTCTGCGATGCTGCCTGCACCCAGCTCTGCACCGCCTGCCAGACCCAGCGTGTCCCCAGGCAGGCAGCACAGGACAGCAGCCCAAGCTGGGGGCTCCTGCAGCTCACAGGGCCAGTGCCAGTCCCGGATTCATGCCCGGCTGGGTGTGCAGGGGGTGACCGGCAGCAGCAGGATGGCTGCCACATTTGGGTGGGGATAACCGTGGCCACGACCAAGCAGGGTTTGGTCTCTGCAGGAGGGTAGCTGCAAAAACTGCCTTGGCGTGTCAACGTGGCTCTCCTGCCCTCCCTCCATGGTGCCACCCCAACCAGCCCCCGAGGGAACCACAGCCGTGCCCCTCTGCTCCCCCAGGCCACAGGATCCCTTTGCCAGCACTTTGTCGTGGTTCCCAAGCCCAGTGGAGTGGACGACCTCAGGGGTACCGGGTGCCATAGAGCTTTGAGCTGCCAGCACTGCAGGGATGCTCAGATTCTCCCTGCCTATGATTAACAGGACGCAGTTTTGTTAAATGTAGCCATTTGGGCTGCTTTGGTCCCCAGGGACCATGGCAGGCCTGGGGGAGGGCAGCTGGGCTGTGCTTCCCTTTGGGATATCCCGAAACCCGGACGGCCGCAGTCTCCTGCCCTTTGGCCACACCGAGCGTGGTGAACCCGCTGGGGCGCGCGAAGGGGTGCCAAACCCCGGTTAAGATCACCTTGTCAGGATGTCCTAGCCACTTTCCCAAACAATGACACACCCGCTGCCACGAGTGAGCTCGCTGGGGGCCTCGCGCTCCCCTCCCTTTCGGGCCCCCAGTTACCGTTGCGCTGAGGCCCCTGCCGCAGATGGTGGTCCTGTAGTCCCCAAAGATTTGCCGGACGGCGCCGGTGGTGTAGAAGCCTTCGGCCAACAGCAGGGCTCCATAGAGGAAGAAGAAGGCAGCTGTGCCATAGATGAAGTACTGAAAACCGTGGATGCTGTGGGGGAGAGGAGTGGGCAGGGGTGCTCAGGTGCCAGGGCGGTGCTGCAGAGCTCAGCCCTGCGTGTGGCAGCCTGGCCGCTGCCACCTTCCCTCCCCACGCTGCCCCAAGGGGACCAAAACAGAGCGTGAAGCCACAAGAAGAGCAAGCTGGGGCAAGGCTGTGGTGAGCAAAGCTGCCACCAGTTCCCCCACATCCTCCATACCTACCCGGTGCAGATGTCCAGCTCTACCCAGGACACCTAGCGAGGGTCAGATAAAAACTGGTGTGAAATGAAAACAAGTGGCCACTTGGACCCTGCCATGGAGCCATGGGCAAAGGTAGCTTGGGGTCTCCCTGGTGCCCAGGTGAGAGCCTGGCCCTGGCCAGCCCAGCCAGACACCTCAGCCTGGCACAGCTGAAGCTGTGAGGGGCCCCACCACGAGGGGGATGCTCCACAAGCAGGGTACTTACACATCGATGAGAAACTCATAGTCCTGGTAGTTTTTGGAGAAGTAGGTCTCGATGAGCTGCTCGGTGCCTGTGAGGGCTTCGTGCCCACAGCCACAAAACAGTGCTACCCCAAAGAAGCACAGGCCAGTGGCAACCAAAGAAGCAAAGGGTGCCCCGATGAGACATCTGGCACAGCACTCGAGTAAACCTATGGAGAAAAGAGGTGAGGTGGGACAGGACTGCCAGGACAAGGATTGCCTGGAGCCTACAGCTCAGGAGCACAAGCGCAGTGGGAGAAAGGTGCCTGGCAGGAGGAGAGAAACAGGTTGAAGGAAAACCCCAGAAATGACCCGTTGCAGTGCTGGAGAGCCAAACCCAGCAGGTTCCCGGAGAGCTCTCTAAGCAGCTCAGGAGCCCACCCAAGGGTGCCCAGGGACAGTGGCATGTGGGGCACAGGGGCTGTGAGGAGCTGAGGCGAGCCAGCCATGCTGACCCGTGACAAACAGATGGAAATAGAGCGTGATGTAGCGTAATGCCAGTGGGACCTGGCAAACAAGCTGCTAATGGGCTCCCCACTGCCACCACAGCCCTGCTGCGGGCAGCGGCCACGCCAGCTGCCTGCAGTTTTATTTTGCCTTCGAAGATGGAGGGGAACCCAGCACCTCCACAGAGACAAACCCCAGGGAAGATCCAGCAAGGTGGCCCTGCTTGGGGCAGCACAGTAGGAGCCAGCATACATCCCGAGCACTCTGGACTTCCAGGTGGCACCCTGGGCACTCATTCCTTGCCTGGCACCCTGCAGCCAGCTCGGGCTGCAGCCTCCCATTTACATAGGCAGATGTGCTTACAGGAAGGAGCCGTGTTAGTTCCACAAATGACAGCACTTGTGTAACAGGTTTACTCGTCCAGGACCTGTGTGTGGGCAGGGAAAGCAAGGACACATGCCAGTGTGCTGCTTGGAGTGCCTAAACGCTGTTTTTTTTCAGCAGTGAGGCCATGGGCACCTGCTCCTTCTGCACGTCGGGGCTCTAGCACGCAGGAGTGTTGGCTCAGTTTCCCAGTGGGCTGGGTTTGGAGGTGCCTAGCCAGCTGCTCTCCTGCCTGCTTTGGGGGCAGACAGCCAGGTGGGCTTGCACCCACCAGCATCTGGCTCCAGCTAAGGTGGGACAAGCTGCTGCCCTGGCTGTGCAATGCCCGTGCACAGGGAAGCTGCTCCCCTTCCCCAGGACGTGGGCTCTGGCACCCCACTGCCCGGGGCACAGTGGCTGCCTGGGCACATCCCATCTGGGCACAGCATTTCTGCCTTGAATGCCAAAAAGGCACCCACACCAAGCCCACGCTCCCTCCACGAGTCCCCCAGTGCTTGTCTCCTCCCCAAGAGGACAAGAAAGCCGTGGGGTCCTGGCCAGTTCTCCCCTCCCCACTGGGAGCAAGGTTGCGCAGTGGCACCGAGGACAATGGGAGATTGTCCTGGCACTGCCACCCCAGTGGCTGCCCCATGCCAAGAGCAAACAGGGAACAAAGGCAGCGCTATAGGGGAGTGCTGGGACCCCTCCCTCTTGTTTGCCTTGGACGCAGCAGATCCAGGGGGGGCCTCCTTCATCCTGGCCAGCGCTGCTCCCAACCTCGCTGGGACTCACAGGGATGGCCCTGTGCACCCAGCAGGATGCTGGGCCAAACTTGCCTTTTCTGGTTTTATTTTTGGCCACCTGGGAGATGGCACGGAGGTGCCCGCTCTGGGCCAGTGAACAGCTCCATTCCCAGGGGACTGCGAGTCCCGGGGTGCAACAGGGCCTGACAGGCTCCCTGCCACAGCCCCTCGTGCTTTGGGAAGCGGCAGTGGGGAAGACTGGGGAGGGGAAAGGAGGGGAGAAAGAGCCCTTGTGCCACACAATCCTGTGCCTTGTACCCAGGCTCCGTTGCTGCCAGCACCAAACAACGTGCTGCAGACAGCAGGAGGAGGCAGGGCACCAGCGGCACAAGGCACCTCTGGGAACAGAGCACCCCCAGGAACAGAGCACCCCTGATATCCCAGGGGTACACTGGTGAGTATCAGCTCTGCTGTATCAGTAGGGAAACTGAGGCACGAGGCGTGCCTCCGTTTTCCCAAGGCTGCTGGCATACAAGTGGCACCAGCTGTGACAGGCTCAGTGCCCTGCCTGGACCTCGCAGCTCCTGCCAGCCCCAGGCAGGAGCTCCCATCTCTCCAGTCCGTGTGCTGAGGGCTCGGGTGGGACAAGGCTGTGGGGATGGCATCTGCCCCCACAGACAGCGCACGAGCACACGGGCACAGAAAACTGCCTTGGGAAAGGAAACGTCATCCCTGCCATGCCAAAGCATCCTCCCTCGGCAGCTCCCACGGCCGGCGTGGGCACACCGGGGTCACCAGGACCTCACCGGTGCCCGGGGAAAGCTTCAGTGGGCTCTGCTCTGGGATAAAGCCCCCGGAGATACCGGCAAGAGCTCTCCGGGTGGCCCCCACCCTCACCCCATACTCACCCATGGTGCTGGACTTGGTCAACTCCCCCGACCGCCCGCTCTGCCGCTTCGCTGCTGTGCGCGGAGCCCTCCCCTGCCAGGCGGTCCCACGCCCTGTATTTCCCCCTCTGGGTGCCTGTCCGGCTCTCCAGCAAAGAAAAGGGCTCTCTGAGTGACAGCCACCCCCCTTAAAGGGACCGGGCCCGCCCTCCCCCGGCCCCCCCAGCACCCCTTGGCTGCCAGCTCCTGGGTGCCCGGCGGCTGCCAGGGCAGAGCTGCCCAATGGCCCCGCTCAGGGCTCTTGGGGTAAAACGCTTTTGCAAAAGTAAGAGAGCAGTCTAGGGGTAGGGAAGGGGGTTGTCCCCCCTCACTAGTGGCTCTGGGGACATCCCTCAGGCCCACTGGGCTGTGTTTGTCCCAGCTGCCCACTGTGGCAGTGTGGGAGTGTGGGAGTCTGGGGACAGCAGTGGCGTCCCCTTGTCACCTCTCTGACTCCCAGCATCTTTCAGCAGGGAAGAGGGGTTCCCCATCCCAGGGACCTGCTTTCAGCTTCGGGGGCTCCAAACTGGAAGCTTTCCCCCTTTTGATGGGAATCCTGCAGCTACTTTCCCCAACCCAGTGACCCCCATGGGGGAATGGCATCCTGGTGGGGACACTCGTGGGTCACCTTGGCCTCAGGGCTGTAGCAGGTGGAGCCTGGTCCCTCGGGTGCCCCATGTCCCGTGGGTGCCACAGTTCCCATGGGTGCCCCCGGTCCCCTGCAGCTGTGGAGGCAGCACAGGGCCAAGGGAGCCTGCAGAGGGCAACCGGCCCCTTCCCGGCAGGCACAGGGTGGACAAAGCCCTGCTGTGTCCCTCAATGCCCCACTTTGTGCCAGGCAGCGAGGTGGCAGGGCCTGGCTGTCCCTGGGCTTGGGGACGCTGGTGGGCTGGGGAGTCTTTGGGCTGTGGCAGGCTAGCACCAGGGTGGGCCACCCTGTGGGGACCCTGCCCCTTCCCCACCCACCCAAACAGCCACCCCCTGGCTTGCCCGCAGGTGGGCTGGCGGGGAAACACCACTTGGGCATCTGTGCAAATGCTGCCAGGGCTTCGTGGTGGCCAACTGCACCCCACATCAGCGGGGCACAGCTCCTGGCCCCCCAGCACCGCTCCCTGCCTCAGTTTCCCACTGCGAGGCAGGATGGCAGAGGGGTTGCCTGGTGTCCTCAGCCAGGTGAGGGATGGGAAGGGACAACAGAGCAGGGGGAGCCTCTGCCACCACTGTGGGCAGCATCCTTGGGCAACTCCCTTAGCTCCCAAGGTGGCACCCAGGTGGCCTGGCAGCGGTGTCACCTGGCCACGATCGCCTCGTAATGGCCATGGGAAGGTGACAGACTTGCAACACCCCTTTGGAAATAACCATAACCCCTCCAGCCACTGGAAACCAGCAGAGCCATGCCTGCATCCCAGGGAAACCCAGAGGGACCCCCAGCCACCAGGAGGAAAAAGTATTACGTAAAAAGTCCCCCATAAATAAAACATGTAAAATGCAACATAACAGGAAAAGAATAAAATATGACATGGGGGAAAAACATATCTGCCCCTCTTTTTGTTTCCACAGACATTCCAGGCTTGCTGACTCTGCCATTTCTGAACACTCTGGAGGGAAGTGGGAGTTTTACCTCACTGGACACAAGGTGAGCAGCTACGAGGGACTGTGATTTCTGCACAAAGTGGCTTAAAATTCTTGGCTATTGGGCACTTTTTGTCAGCAGGTGGATGACAAAAAGTGGGATGGAAACCCCTTGGCCCTGTCATTAGCAGCAGTAGGGACCAGCCCATCACCTCCTTGCAACTCTCCATGGATACTGCAGAGCAGGGCTGCAAGACAGGGAAAAAGGAGAAATCCCCTCCCTGGATTTCAATCCTGCAGCTCAGCCCCTTCCTGGATGAGGCCCCAGGGGAGCTGCAGGGAGCCTGCCAGCCCACATCAAAGTTCTCTTGTTGGCTCGTCCCTGCCAGAGAAAACTCTGCTGTTTCTCAGGTGGGGAAGGGAGGACGCATCCCTGTTTGCCAGCCAGGAGGGGAACACGCCAGGCTGGTAAAAATAAACATGCTTATAAATCAATATGGATCACCTTGCAATTTGTTCTGACCCTTGGGCAGTGACCAATTCCAAAACCACACCCCCCCCCCCCACCAGGGAAATGAAGGGCTTGGCTACAAGCCCTCATTAATACAACCTGGGACTGCCACACTTTGCCCCTTGCGAGGTGTGCTGGGGGCTGGCAGGGGGAAGGCTTGGAGGGGGTTTTCCTTCCCCAGCCACCCACAGTCCGCACTGAGACGCTGCAAAGGGCTGCACCAAAATGAACTATTTGGATGGGCACACACACACCTCTAAATCCGCTCCCCACGAGGAAAGGACTCTCTGGAATTTTTGTGGGTTTTTCTCTTCGCAGCTGCAGCTCAGACTCCGACTTCCCCTGGGCCATGGGGAAGGCAAGCTTGGGGCTGGGGGGACGAGTGAGGGACATCAATGGCAAAGGGACAGCCACACATGCACCACTGGTTCATGCCACTCCACTACTCTGCGGCAAAGAAGTGAGATGGAAAAGCAAGCAGGAGCATGTGGGGCAGAGGACCAAAGCATCCTCCCTGTCCCTGTCTCCGTGTGCAGCCACCTCATCCACAAGCACCACAGACTGTCACACTCGTCCCATCTCTCTGATGGCACAGGACAGCCTCCTGCTTGTCCTGCCTCCTCCCAGCACACACTGGCCACGCAGGCAGCCCTCCCTGGGGTGAGGCAGGAGGAAGCAGGGAGGCCCGCTGGGAGAAGGGGGTTTCCTGCAGTTTCAGGGAGGATTTGTATTCCCTGCTAATTATTTCTTTGCTTACAGCCCCACAGGGGCTGCACTCCCTGCGCTCCTCATTTTCTGCACTCCCCTGGGCATGGGGCTGGGTTTTCAAAGATGCACAGTGGCCAAAATCAGTGTGTGCTGACCCTGCAAAACACAGACAGCCCCTCCACTCTGCTCCCCACGATGCAGGCACGGCCCTGGGTGCACCCAAGAGGCGCCGGCGGTGGCACGTGCAGTGCCCTTATCCATTATACATCTGCCAGCAGGAGAAACCCCAGCGTATCTTGTCACAGCTGAGAACCTTGCTGCTATTTTTAGCCACTCGCTTCCCCAGTCAGGCTGAATTTCTTGTCATCTGCTGCTGATTTTAACTCTCCTCCTTCACCCACCTCCCTGCCCCGCTTCACCCACCAGCAGGGTGAAACCACCCCCGGCCGGGGGAACCCGAGCAGCAGGGATTTTCCTGCCGTGCGAAATCTCCTGTTTTCCCAGGTGGCCTCGTCCAAACCAAGAGGAGACAGTGACCGTGGGAAGGCTGTGGTGGCTCCAGCAGCATCTGTCCAGCTGCCTCCTCCCGGGATGCCAAGGACTCCCTCGGGAGCCAGCCCCGCTCCCCGCCGCCCGGGCCTGGCTGTCCTCGCTGTCCTATTTGTATTCCCGGGTTGCTGCAAGGCTGCAAAGTGCGCTAATAAAAATTAAATTAAAAAAAGAAGAAGCTGGTAGAGGCTGTCAGAGGACGGGGGAGGCGTGCTGAAGGACAGACAGACAGGCCAGCGTTGCAGGGTGACAGACGAAGGGCAGGGGCTGCTCGGGAGAGCAGAGGGTAAAACCCTTGTGAGGCTCAGCCAAGGGCTGGGCAGAGGGTGCCAGCCTTGGGTGTGGGGTCCAGCGGCAGTGGGACTCTGCACCTTGAGCCCCCCAGGGATGCTCTGGGGCTCTCAGGACCCTCCCCAGCAAGCAGGATTGCAGGCAGTGCAACAAAGCCCTGATGGATAAGCCGGGGACAGAGCCCTCCTACCTGGCACCAGCGCTCATCTCCTGCCTGTCCAGACTTTATCTCGGACCACAGGGGCAGCCAGGAGGTGCTGGCCAGCAGGGATGGCACCGAGATGAGCTCACCTCCCACACACTCACCCTTTAGAGAAGATGAGCAGATGTCTGCCTTTCTGTTTTGGCGTGTCTGGCTGATGTTTCCCTCTGCAGGAGCCTGATTTTTTAAACCTACCAAGTTTTTAAGTTTGGAAGACCTTGTCCAGCCTCTGCACTGTGCCTGGGCTCACTGCTGGGGGAAAGGGGGAACCACCAGCTCCCCAGCCATGCTCGGGGCAGGGTGCCTGCCATCACAGAGGTGGCACACGCAGGAGCCCCACTGCTGTCCCCACACCTTTCACAGGCTGTGTCACCCAGGTGAGTGCAGGTGTTCAGGCTGTGTTTGTGCCTGGGGGGGATCGGGGGCTCAGGCAGCTGCTGGCAGCAGGACCCAGGGTACACCCAAGAGGGTGCCAGCAATGGCACGTGCAGTGCCCTTATCCAGAGCCCAGCTGACGGGAGGGCAGCCCAGGCACTGGAAGGCTTCCTGGCTGCTCACTGCTCCTTTCATCCACCAAACAGCCCTGTTATTTACTGCAGAAATTCGGGATAATACAGTGGTACAAACAACTTTCTTAGTCTGGTTTCTAATTTCAAAAGAAATTCCCACAAAGCTTCTCACCCGGTGCAACGAGCCCCTCAGATTAATTACAGGTTTGTGGAGAAGGCGATTTCTTTTCCCCTGGCTCCTTTTCCAGCAGATTTGCCTTTCACATCCACTGCCTTTCTCCTTGATTTTCTTCCTACTGGAGGGTAAACAGATGCCTCACTCTGATGTTCTCTAGGCTGTTCATTACTCTCTCACTCTGCCTTTCATGGGGTCATATTCTTGAACTGTTCTCATTTACTTTTCAGAAAATCCTGGAAGGGAAAGACAAATGTCATCCTGCCTCCTTGGAGGGGATGGTATAAGAGAACAGCAAACACAGCCCAGGATTGCTCTGTCTCTGTGAAGCTGGAGTGGGCTCTGTAGAGGAAGGGTGCAGGCAATGCCAGCACCGTGCTCAGTTCTGGGGTGCCCCCATTTATTTCTTGCTGGCCAGGGGACCCATTTTAAAAGGCTCAGGTGAATTCATGTGCTTCCAAACAGCCAAGGAGGTGTTAACTTGTCCCCCACCTTCCCTGAGCCCACAGGAGGTCCTGGCTCAGTCAGAACAGCCCTTGAGCAGTGGAGGTTGTGCCTGCAGTGTGCAGCCTCGGATTCCTGCACAGAGAGCCTGTCCCTGTACTCCCCTCTGGAGCCCAGGAAGATGTTTCTCATGCCTGTCCGCATGCCAGCCCCAGTCCCCACACACACCAGGGTGATGCCCCTCTCAGGGACCAGGGGACAGGGTCTGACCCGGCTGCTTTGAGCCCTCTCCTCAGGCTGGCAGGATGCCCAGCAGGTGCCAGCTGCAGCAGGGCTTTCCTGAAGGACGAGCAAGTGGGCACCGGGAGGTGATGGCTGGGCTGGACAGCAAAAGGACAGCAGTGACCGCCCCCAGGGTGGCATTGCTGTCACAGCTCCTTGTGCCTGAGCCACAGAGACCGTGCTGTGGCGCTTCCTGGAGAGCAAACCCAGCGGTAGGACCAGGAGGTGGGTGTGAGAGATGCAGACATTCCCCAGCTGGCACCCACTGCCTCTCCCCAGAGCTGCAGACGCAGGCAGCTCTCCGAGAGTGGGCTGGGGACAGCGGCCATACAACCGTCCTGTGCCCCCCTCCAGCTGGGGACAACCCACAGACACTACCCAGGTTCTCTCCCAGGGTGGCTCTGGGGACCATGGACTCATCTGTGGCTCCAGGCATTACCTTTCCTGAGGTGATGTCCCTGTGCAGCCCTTCCGTGCCAGCAGCTGCACAGGGAATCAGCCTCAGCCCCTGGGGATGGCGAGGTGGTGACATGGGGACAGAGGAGATGCTTTGCCAGGATGCCACTTGCAGCAGAGACCCCAGAACAGATAGCACAGAGCCCAGAGCAGTGGGAGGAAGAGTCTGGGGTGGGGATGAAGCCGGGATCACAGTAGGCTCCTCATGGCACCCTCCTCTGCAGCCACAGGACCAACACCACCCGAGTGGCACTCAGCATGCTGTCCCCTCCCAGCCATGGCTTCTGTGGCACGGTGACATCTACCAGCTCTGTGGGATGCAGGTGGCACTGGGGCAGCTCTGCACACTGACTCCCACACCTGGAACCAGCTGCTGCCTGACCTGCTGCTGTTGTATCTGCGCAGCAGTGGGAGGATTTGCCATCTGAATAAATCCTCCATCTCCACCGCAGTGGCCGTGCTGGGGAGGTGGAAGCAGCAGGGGCACAGGGCAGGAGGCACAAGGCACAGGGCTTGGTTTCTTATTCTTTCTTCCCTGTGTAATGTTCCATTTTCCAAACTTGTTCCTCCTGGGGGTCTCTAGTTGAAGAAAAAATAAAACCAGTCCCATCCAATGAGATGGGGGCGGGCAGCCTACAGGGAATGGCACACAGCACAAGCCCATGGTCTGTTCCTGGTGATCTCCTTCTGCTTTCCTGCTTGGAGGCTGCTGGGGCTGAGGGCAGGAGAGCTGTGGAAGCCAGAACAGTGAACAGAGCTCCTCAAACCCCAGTGCTCCTGCTGCAGGGAGAGATGTGCATCACCATGGCAACCGTGGCCAAGGATGAACAGAGCCGGGTACCCCAAATGGGGAGGAGACAGGGGGACCAAGGTGACCCTGTCCCTACTCCCCCACTGCCACCCCTCAGCCCAGCACTTGCTGAGGGACTGATTTGGCACAGCAGCTCCTCCCCTCCCATGCTCAGGCAGGGCGAAGAGCTGCGGGGGGTGAGGGGAGGCAGAGGTTAGGGCTGAGGGGTCTTGCAGTGTCAAAGTCCGGTAGATTTTCTCCAGAGTCAGTGGAAATGCTGGAGGCAACCAGAGCAGGGGTCAGGCCAGCACCCTGGGGAAGCGAGGTGTCCTCTGAGGGTTTTGGAATCTGTGCCAGGCTTTGCTGCTGTCCCCAAGAGTCTTGCTTGACACTTATCTAAATTAAATCTCCCCGTTCATCCTGCGGGCTTGCCAAGGTCACAGGACCAGGCAGTACCACTGCTCCAGCCTTCCCTCTGTCTGCAGTTCCCTCCTCGCTTGCTCTGTCTGCAAATACAACCCACGCAGTTCACCCAAAGCAGAGCACCACCGGCGCCAGGAGACACAAGGGCTGCAGCCCATGGACAGACAAAGGAAAGTTTGGACCATCCAGTCCATGTCTTCAGGCCAGGGTGGCAGTCCCTTGGTTGGATGTGATGGGTGGGACGTACACAAAATAGTTCCTTGAGAACGTGCCATAAAATATCAGAAATATGTTAGACAGATGAGGATAAGCACCTGTTGATGAGGGGGTGGTTTTGAAGAACAAGCAGTGGACTCTCGTTTCTTTGATGGCTTTCAGGAGAGCAACAGCTGAAACACCTCCCAACCTGGAGGGAAGGTGCCCAGGGCCTCCAGGATGCTCTGAGTGCTCTGCTTGGAAGGGCAGAGAGGAGCAGGGCTGAGCTGCTCCCTGTGGCCAGGAGGGCACTGAAGTGGGATGGGGCTGACCCAGCTGGATCATGCCATGCTGGGATTGCATCCAAGCCTCAGAGAGGCCCATCAACCCTGCCCCCTCCAGCCACCCACTCCGGTGTCCCAAACCCAGCTCCCCAGCAGCTTGGACACACAGGGACAGGTAAGTGCCCTCTCAGCCCAGTGATGTCCCCCCACAGCCGTGTGGATGGTCTGAGGGCACATTTCCTTAGCACATGCACAACCACGGAGATGGGCTGAGTCCTCAGGCCTCACTGCGTCTCGTTAGGAAAATGAGCCCTCTTGCAACATCCCACCCCCTGAGGAGCTCCCAGATGAGCCGAAGTGACCCTCTGGGATCAGCAAAGAACCTGGTGCTGGGCTGAAACACAGCTCAGAGTGCTCACTGAGGATGCTCTGTCCCCACACGGTATTTTGGGGACTGATGGATGAGCAGCTGCATCTGGCACAGCCCCGGAGAGAGGTGCCAGGTCATTTGGAGCGAGAGAAGAGGTGACCTCTGCGCCTGGCTGCTCATGGAGCAGGAGGGGCAGCCCCATGGCTGCTGGCAGGGCCACCCCAGCCGGATGGTCCAGCTGCCCTTGGCCAGTCCCGCAGCACAGAGCATCCCTTCACAGCCGCTGCACGCAGAGCCCAGCCCCAGCACCAACAGCAGGGGTATTTTTAGCCTGGAAAAGTGCCACAAAATCATAGAGCGACATTTGCCGGAGTTGGGACCAATGTCTCAGTTCACCTTGCAATCCTCTCTGGGTCACCCTGCCCTGCTTGGTGAGGCACCAGGTCCTGCTGGTACTGCTGCAAAAACACCAAGCCCCCACTGGGGTCCCCAGTGCCACCTGTCCCCTCCTCCCACACCATGGTGCCACCTTCCTTTAGGAGCAGTTCCAAATTCCCCCAGCAATCCATGACCTTCCCAGGCCACAGAAAGGGATATCCTGCCCTGTCCCTCTGGTAGCTACACCTGAACCCAGTGCCTGTTTGCCCTGCTAAGAAATGGGGGGATGTTCAGGCTCTCTGCCCATGCTCTGGTGCCAGTGGGGCCCCAGTCCCCCCACCAAGGCAGCACCACAGTTACTCATCCCTTCGCTGCTCATTGCAATGAGATGATTTTTGCTCCTGCTGAGAAAGGAAAGCACCCACAGCCTATCACATAGCTTCTCCAGGGAAAGGCAGGGACCAGCACGACACTGGAAAAACAGTGACATTACATGACAACACAGTGTCCAAACTGGGCTCACGCTGGGCAGCCATGGAGAGCCTCGGGCTGGCAGCAGTGCACAGCCACCCACGAGAATGTGTTTTCTCCAGCATTAATTTCACACTCCATTAAATGCCTCAAAATGTTTGCTTTGGGGGAGTCTGCCTCCGTGTCCCCCCCAGGGTGGAGGGGATATTCTCTCCCTGAGTGCAGCCACATGGGGTTTTCCTGTTTGTTCTGCTGCTTTCCTTAGGAACAGTGATGAGACTGAGCCTGCTCTCCCTTACTTTCACTGGTCAGAGGATTAAAAAAGGGAAACAAGAGCTGACATAGCCCTAAACTGAAGGCAACGGAGAACTTGAATCTTTCACAAGGAGTGCTTTTCTCCCCAGGGCTCATTAAGCATTTAAGCAGTTGGTCCAGAGAAGTGCACAGCAGCACTTGCACGCTGGCTGGCTGGCTTGCAGAGCCCTCTGCACGCAGCAGCTCTATTTCACACCTTGGTTTCTGCAAAAGAAAATCCCAGTCCTGGGACGAAAGAGACAGGAGGATGCCCAGAGCTGGCTGGGCTGGCTGGGAGCCTTGGGAGAGGGGAAGGAAGTCAGGAGAGAATTAGGAGACAGGATGGAGCTGCCTGCGATGTGGTGCTTTCTAATTACAATAAGCACAGTCTCCCAGAGCATCAGACTCTGTGCCTGATGAATTGCAGAGTTGTTATCCTGTCCTGGCCCATGTGCCAGCCCTTCACTGGGTCTGGGGATGAAAGATGCAGAGCAAGCAATGCCCCCAAAACAGGAGCTGCTTCTGAGCTCCTACCAAGCCCTCCCCAGAGCAACTCACCCTCCAAGCCTGCTGGAGGGGTGCTGAAGCAGGTTGCTCAAAGCCCACCACGAACCCGTGCCCACCTGAAGCTTCTGTCCCTCCTGATGCTTCAGGTCTTCCTGGCTCCGGGGCAAAGGCCAATCTCTGTACTCACTCCAAAGGAGAGACCAAGGAGGAGTGGGAAGCAGCAGGATGACTTTGTGGTCCTGCATAAAGAGCAAAGTGCGCTCCTTTGCCTGCTGTCCTTCCTCTCCCTCACCCCTCAACACAAACAGCACAAAGCTGGTCTTTATCCTGAAATTGAGCTTAAGCACCCGAACCTTTTCTCTGGCAAAAAGCCCAAACCTGTTTTCAAGGGGTTGAATGACTCACCCCACCTTGTAATTGTGTTGTCTGCAAATACACTTCGGGGTTTCATTTACCAGCCAGGATTAAATATATAGATGTGGCAGTGTGGGGCTGAGCAGCAGAGAGGGGTTGGGGTACACGCAGTGTGGATTGCCACAGCCCTTCTCCAGGCTCTGGAGCCAGGCAGATTTGAGGCAGGTGAGTGTCTGGCCTCAAAGAAGCAGTTCGATGTGAACTCAGAGACAGTAGAGGGGAAAGGGAAAAAAGATATCGCGCTTTTCTCCCCATCTGAGCAAACCCAGTCTCGCTTGCCTGCCTGTCTCCTGTTAGCAGAGCCTGGCACTGTGACAGGGACAGCTTTGGGGCAGGGCCACGGGGATCCCCCTGGGGACTGCACCAGGCTGGCAGCCACTGGATCAGAGTGTGGTCTTTGCCCTCTGCCTCCTGCCCAGTCTTGCTGCCTCTGGGGAGAGCAGCCACGGGGCAACCTGGTGGTGGATGCCTGTCTCCGGGAGCCCAATGCTGACAGCTGCCTGCTGGCTGGAATCTTGGCTGTTTACAGAAAAACCGCCTCATGCTTCGATTTGAGGGACACGGGGGATAAGCCCATTCTTGTCACTCCCAAAATCCCCTGGTCGGGATGAGGCGCAATCCTGGGATCCCCTGGACACTGCTGGGGCTCTGGTTGTGCAGCTCCTGCTCCATCCCCCCGACCCAGCCAGCAATAAATCAGCACCGCCTTCGCCCTCCTGATGGGATGCTCGCTGCCTTCATTTTCTCAGAGCTTATTTTCAGCACTGCTTCACTCCTTGCAGTGCTGGCTGCCTGCAGAGCTGCCGGGCACGCAGGAGGGCTGTGGCTGCAACATCCCCCACAGTGCTGCCCATCAGGGAGCCACACTGGCTTCACCAGCCTCTCCAAGAGCCTTGTTAGCTCGGTCCCAGCGCCCTGCTGACCACAGCATGTGCAGTCATGGCTTGTACCTGCTTCTCTTGAGATCCCATGCTCATGGCCACCTGACACGCTGGCCCCACAGCCGCTCTGACCATCCTCAAGCCCCTCAGCTGATGCAGGGACACCATGCCGGTGCCTCAGTTTCCCCAGGGAGCAGAGAGGATGCACTGGCTCCCCTCCTCCCAACGGTGTCAGGTCCGCTTAGCTCGGACAGCGTCTGCGAGAGGAGCTGTCACACAGCGTGCGTTTGCTCTGCTCCCTGGGGCTCCGCATTGTGCCTCGCGCCTCCCAGCACCGTGGCCCCGTAAACATTAATGGCAACGGTAATCAGAGGAGACTTCTCCCAGCTCCCGGTGCTGGGGGAGACGATGAGTGGGGACGAGGACTCCTGCACGCTGCCTCGAGCTAAGTGCCCGCTGGCTGCAGCCTCCAGCCCCTGTGCCCTGTGCTGGACCAGGCACGCCAGGCTCAGCTTCACACAGCCAGACCTCTCTCACACTGCCTTCCTGCAGCAAATCCACTGGGGAGCCCTCAAAGTCCTGTGCAGCCCCTCACTTGCCCTGGGGAGAGCAGGCACAGGGGCCACCGCGCTCTCCTCCTCCGCTGAGATCCTCCTCTGTGGACCCCTGCAGCAATGGCTTTGTACAGCAGCTCCCAGCCATTACCAGACTGCAATTAATACAAACAAACGAGATGAGCCAGCCACAGTAGAGTGAACAGAAACCTGACTGACATATCTGCCAGGAATCATTTATTCTGCACTTTTATCTTTTTTAAATACTATTTACTTCCTTGCAAATTAATGACAGATTGCCTTGGACCAGAGGCGACTCTGCGGCTTGGCCGGGTGGCCCCAGGGGACAGGGCAAAGGCAGCCGAGCAGCCCGAGTCCCAGCCCTGCCTCGGGTTAACAGGCAGCTCCTCTCCCTCTGCCTTGGTTTCCCTCTCCCTGGCAGCCGCTGCAGCTCCCGCATCACGCAGACATGACTGTCCATCTTGTGCTCTCCAAGGAGCTCACCCAGGACGGTCTTGTCCATCCGCTGAGCCTCTGGGAAAGGCAAGGGCAGGGGTCCCAGCAGGAGGGCTGAACCCCCGGACCTGAGCTGCGGCCCCAAGGACAGGGAGAAGGATTTAGGAGCCCGGTT